>CABHPR010127287.1:0-26482 GCA_902168415.1 Peromyscus melanophrys | reverse complement strand
CTCTCTCTCTCTCTCTCTCTCTCTTTCTCTCTCTCTCTCTCATCTATGCTCATGTGTGTTCAAGCACGTTCTAAGTGGAGCAATATGCTTAAATAACAAAATTAATCTCCATGACTGAAACGTTGTCTTGTTTATTCTCCAGAAAGTTCATTGGTTTAGTTTCCTAGGTATCAATAACATTCCTATTTTTCACAATTGCTACTCTAATATCACACCAAATTCTGTCACTAAGACCAATAAGTCTGGTTAACAATTTCCTTTGAAATTATGGCTCTCTTTTCTAACCAGATATTTCTATGATGGCAAAAATTCTCATTTTATTTTTCTACACTACTAAAATCACCTACAAATAAGACGATTTCCTCACCATTACCATTGTTCAGGCTTCTGGGATAATCTTTACCTTGACACTCGGTGAACTTTCTACAGTTCAAATATACAGTCTATGTGACATAGTTTAGTTCTTCTCTTTCTATCTGGTCTGCTTTGTGGGCTTTTCTATTAGCTAGTCACTGAGTGTCTGTATGTTTTGTTTGGAAGCATTCTCATTTCTTAAAAATAGAGAATAAAAAAATGAACTATGTCTTCATGTTGAGCTCTAGGACATATTTTATGAACTCTGTGTGAGTAGAGAATGGCAAAGGAATGCACCTGGGGTGGCTGCCCTAGATTTAGGATAGGAGGCAGGACATCAAAGTGTTTATCCACTCATGAGCCTCTCCTCCCTTTGGGACTTTCAAGTTCTAGAGTGGAGTGAAATTCCCTACCCTTGAATCTGGTCTCACACCCCTCTCTTGTACTCCGATTACAACTTTATAGAGATCCAAACACCCAAGCAGGTACACTCACATCACAGAAAGTGGAAGAGGAAGTGAGCACACCTCACCTCATCAAGCTCAGTTGTCTTGCTCTTTCCTGTCCTAGAATAACTAACAGGTCTTGGTCCCTGTAGACAGACAGCACTGTTCGATACAGCTAAATTCTGTCATTTAATCACAACATGCATGCCCTTACCATACATTTTGAATGTAATCACTGTAAGACCTGACTCTTCTATTCTCTCTTTTATCTTTTTGTAGTTTTTATTACAACTTCAGTCTCTCTTAAAAATTTTTAATGTAACCTTTCTTTAAACATTTCTCAAACATGACAAGGCTATGTTACTATAGGACAGTGTGATAGAAGGTTGTTATCTGAAACACGCCACAATGGCTGAGTACATCATTCTTGTTATCATGTCTTGTGTCCACTGTTTACCTTCAGCATTCTGTCTTGACCAGAAGATGCCATTTGATCTGGCTGCCAATAATGAATGACCAGCATCACACTGCAATGTTAAAGACATTTTTAATGTTTTAATGTTGAAGACATCTCATATTGCCCCTCCACTGTGGAATGTCTCTGTGTTACCCTATGTGTGGCCAGTCTCTTCCTAAGTAACCATGATGTCTTTTCATGACTTTTATGAACATGTCAGAGTTTTCATTTTAGTGTGAGTTATGTAAAATATTTAATGATGCTTATCACATGGTTTATGAGAAACACTGTTCAATTAAATGTAACTTGAAATATAGCTACCCATCATTCGTCCTCCTCTGGGGAAGCAGGAGAGAACCAACAGCACTTTCCAGCTGTTGTGGTAAACTGTGCATTTTATTCATTGCTCTGAGTGGATCCGAAGGTGGAAGACCTGAACTGAATAGTCACTCTGCTTAAAAACAGACCTTTAAATATATGCGTAGTATGCAGAAACCACAGTGTGGGTGACCAGCAAACCAGAAAACTTCCAACAGACCCAAAAAAGGAAGCCGAGCACAGCAGTAGATAAACACTGTACTTACCACCTGGAAATTCAGTGGTTTTTCTGGAGCTTTGCTGCTGCTATGTTCTGAGGCATATATCTTGATAGCAAGTATCAAATCATAATTATTCTTTAGTGTAACAAAGGAGGTGTAAAAATAGAACCTCGTGCTCAGCAGTAGCACTTACTTTTCCTTTGTGTACTGTTTGCACTTGCTGTGTGTGTTCTGAGTGGATGATATGCTCAAGTGGGACCATGGCCACAAGAGCTCAGAGCGCCTTACTTCACTCTGGGCCTTCTCTCCACATCACACAAGTGCACACGTGTACCTGCCTTAGCATTTGTTTTAACAATTATTCACACTCACTGTGCTGAGTGGCTATTTTATCAAGGATTTCCATCATCCTTTGTGGGTCTTTCAAAGTTTTAAATGACTGATCAGGATTAGGGTTGAGTATTTAATTAAAATAATACCATGAGGTTGACGAGATCCTTATAACTGAAGAGCCACAGAATCTTCAGGTCTTAGGGACACTGTGTAATGAATACGTGTGTGTTTATCAGAAAAGAATTATTAATGTAAGAGACATAAAGAAATGAGAAAGAATTGTCTTAATTCAAAAAATAATTTTGAAATTGATAGTTATGGTCTAATTGATGGCAAACAGTCCTTTACCTTAGACGATAGTCTCTTGCTTATATTATTAAGAACCAATATGCATTTATCTGCAGCTATTTTGCAATATTTTCTGAAGATTCAGGTTGCTTTCTGCATGTGATTTTTGCCCGATGACTCCTAAGAACTGAAGCTGAATCTTACATGAAGCCACTTTGTTAAGAACAACAGAATGCAGGATTGTTGATTGTGGGTTTTGAGGTCACATCAGTATTCCAAACCAAACTTGTCAGCTGCTATCTCATTAAACAGCACTGTGCAAACATTTAAAGATTTTTGCACATTTTAATTCAGCTGGTAACTTGATTTAAAACCACATTGATTTTTTTTCAATTCTTTCTTCGTCATGTATATCAACATGAATTTGTAACTATTTGAAGCTATCTACAGCAGGGTATTAAATCTGGGGGGGGGCGACCTTTTTCAGTGTTGATTGCCATCAGTTTTCTGTTGCTTTCATTTTCCTTTGAGCTGCAGCTTTTGAGAATTGTTTTCATTCTTCTCACACCATACCCCAATCATTAAATAATTAAACCACTACCATACAGAACGGTAGGAGAGTAGAAAATAAGGAGGACGGAAACTCCCCTTTTCAACCTGTGAGCCCATTTTGGAAGAAAAGAGAATGCCAAATTACGGTTCTGTGCTCGTGACTAGTGTCCTGATGGTGGTAGAGAGGGACATAGGGGACATCAAGGGAATTCCAGTGGACAGAGTCACAATGATGATCACAGCGGCAAAGCGGGCAACTTCCTTGACAGGATGCTCTCGGCTGTGTTCTAGCTCAGAGAGTTAAACTGATGGGATGACTACAACTTTCTGGATTTAGAAATTCCTCCTATGACTCTAATGATTATCGTGAAAACATTAGCTTAGCCTAGAGCCTCCAGTGCACTGTGTAGCTTGATTCTGGAAGTGTAAAAGGGCTTGGCATGGAGGAAAGGTAATCTGTAAGTAGCTGTAGTTTTTATATTAATTCTTAGCTTGGAATTGAGCTCTAAAATGGCTGCAATGTTGAATCTTGATATTTTCTATGTGCAGAATTTCACGGTGAGATATTAGATCATTAGTGTGAAGATACATCAGCGTTAAACCAGAGCCCATTATCTGGTACCATTTGGACAAGACACCGTGGAAAGTAAGTCAGTTGTGAGGTGGATCATGGAAATCAAAGAGGAAGGAACGTCAGAAGAAGGCCAGCATTTTCTTCCTACAGCTCAGGCTAATGATCCTGAGGACATTCAGTTCACAAGTAAGTATATGTGTCCTACCTCCTGTAGGTCTCTGAAGAGCCAAACTGGGTTAACCAGACAAACACCCCTGTGTGTTCACAGAAACCTGGATTTCACCAAACTGCATGAGATTACCGTTGTTTCCCCATTTCTCTCTGTGCTTTGGGATGTGAGCTCATGACAACATTCTTCTCATCTTTTATCTCGGATCACACAGTTGATAGATAGGTCAGCATGAACCAGCATCAGATGATCAAGCTTTCAAATGTGTATTAAAACACTGATAAATACATTTTATGGACCCTTTCCAGATGCTGATCATATTTAAGAACAGCTTCTACTTGGTATTTATTTACTCCTATAGAGAATCAATATTTTGGAAGTTAAACATCATTAAGACCAAACAGTATGTAAGGTGAACACATTAGTGAAAAATATCACAAAATGTTTGCCTTGCTACTCTCCCAGACAACATTAATTCACATAACAGAGAACACTTAATTTGTCCAAGATTTAAATCTGACCATTGGAATCAATTTTTGTGCTACTCATGTAATTAAGAAATTTAAAAGAATACTATGTTTTCTCTCATGCTTAAAATTCTAGGTTTTCAATTTGTTCTTTAGTTTGAACTGCATCCTTTTCTTTCAGAATGGTCCTTTTACTCAGAAAAACATGTTTTAGCACCAGCAAATATATGCCTAGCCTCATTAAATTTATATCTTAAGAATCATCTTTAGAAAATGATATTGGTTGGATGCGTTGCCAATAAATTTGGTTGCCAAAGCTTAGAGAGGAGTTAATTATTAGTATCCAAAACAAAAACATAAACATAAACAAAACTGGATTATTTTACAAGACCATACGTAATGATTCTAACATCTATTAGGCAGTCTAACATTATTAATTGAAGCATTTTAAATGTCAGCAGGAGAGAAAAAATAAATGATTATTGTGCTAAAAAAGAAATTGCTGACTGTGAATAAAAAGGCACTTTATTTTATTCAAAATGTGGTTTTAAAAATAGGTTATTGACCAAATGCCAGTTAATTTAAATAGTCTCTGCAGAATACACAAACAAGGGCAGGAGCTTTACATTTATTGTCAAGTGATATAATTTTCTATATGTTTTACTTTGGTTTCTTTGGCTACTTATGAGTTGTAACAAATGGAATGTCATTCATTCACACCCTTGGCCATGCTTGCTTGGGACTCTAATATAGACTATGTCTGGTCTTCAACATCCACCTCCCACAAGGGATTGCTGTTGACTATGATCTTCAACATCCACCTCCCACAAGGGACTCTGTTGACTATGATCTTCAAACATCCACCTCCCCCAAGGGACTGCTGTTGACTATGATCTTCAACATCTACCTCCCACAATGCATTCCTGCATCCTGATCATCTCACTCCCTCATTCTGAGACTCTCTTCCCCACTCCCACTTCATCTTTCATCATTTTATATGCTGTCTTCTTTTGGAAATATCACAGACGAAAGGAATAGAGGTGTTGAGCACAATTTTGTTGAAATAATCAATAAGTGAGCAAAATAAGCAGCTCTGTGTCCTTCCCTACTAGAACTTGACTGGGGCTCTGCCCATTGTTAATGAGTCCATATTTACAAGTCAGAAAGCTTGAATGAAACCCACTTAAGAGAGTCCTTTGATGAGGTGGTTCTTTGTAAAACTCCCACTTACCTGCAGACTTCCAAAACAAAGAGACGCAGTCGACAAACATGTTTTATAGTTGTCCTTTTGGGGTTTCTCTATGGCCATGAAGTATCTTTATTTCCATTGACTTTACAAAAATACTTTGCCTTCATCTGAGAATTCATAATGGTTAAGCCTGATTATCTACCTTTATTCATTCTGCCAAAAATGTATGTAAATATCTTGTCAGGTGAAACAGTACATATGTTGTTATAATATTGATGACAAATACTTTTAAAACCTAAACTTATCCCTACTATTTATAGGCATCCAGAAGATCCCCAATGAGCCGCAGTTGGAATTCATCCTAGGTAAGGAATCCTACCTTATTTATAGCAACTAATAGAATAGGAATTTGTGCAGAAGTTTGCAAATTATAGGTGTATTATGTGTATTATTGCATCTTACTTTTATAAACATTGTTTTATTAAAAACTCTTCTCATAACATAGGAATTATTTTTTCCAATTTGTATTAATAAACAAAAATCTGGGTTGCATATAGAATCCATTGGGTGCCACACTAGCTTACATTTTGTTTTAAACTAAGCTTTTTAGATTTAAATGCACACATATTCAAATTGACATCCAGAGATGAGATGTATTTTATATGTCAATAAAGATATATTCTGAAGTTTGGGGGACAGATTTAAAAATATAGATATATTGAACTGAGTCTTAGTGATATGAAGTCTTAATTTTAGGCACACACACTTCCATTGATTATGTAGCAAATTTGTCCCCTTTGTTCAACCCATTTTGAAGTATAACTTACTGAGAAAATAATTGTATACAATTAGTATTTTGAGCATCCTGTTTTGTTGCATCTTGCTAAAAGGGTATGGTAACTCAGCGTTCTGGATTGGAATTTCCTAGGTATTGAGAAACAGGCAAAGTTGTGAAAAACCGCAAGAAATATTCATGGCAAAACTGATAAAGCTGTACTTCCTTGCTTGAATTTTGACATGGTTTGGGGCATAGAAAGAAGTTGTTTTCTGAAAGTAAGCTGAGATGCCAAAGGAGATGCAGATATCTTTGGTACACTGATGAGAACCCAGTGCTTCTGGAGTACCTGTCTGTCTTCCAGTGGAAACTAATTTGAAAGCAAACAAACCCCCTTTTTAAAGCTTTCCAGAAAGAGAGGAGTAGTTAGAGCAATGTGCCACATTTCAAAGTACAAACACAGCCCTCTTTTCATGTGTAGGAGAAAGGGGGATCTGAAGGAGACAGCCCTGGAATTGGAGGGAGATGGAGACCAGTTTGCAAGAGAGAGTTTATATGAACAGATATTTACTTTTTATTTCAGTTAAAATGAGTGGTTTTGATCAAAGCCAGCTATGCTATTTAGTATAAAATCCCAGTCCAGTAACAAATCTGTCAAGTTCAGTGGCAGTTCTGTTGTCTCTATTTTGGGTTTTGAAACATCAATCGAAGAGAATCACATCACTAAAATTCATTCATGATAATGTCCTGGATCCAATTTAAGTAATGTCCATTCTCTTTTTCCTTATACTTGCTGAAAACACAGTAAAATTGGTAAAGGTGGATAATTTTATGTTATCAAATACCACAATATGCTTAATAACAGAACACACATTTACCAAAGACAGTCAGTCTAGAGGGAATTGGAGATTTAGAAGATGTATGTTACAATCTGTCAGCTTCATGGCACGTGAAGATTCCTAACTTTCCCATTTCTTATGGAACTTTCTCTAACTGTCTCATCAAGGACATCATCAATAAACTGTTGCCTGTGGGTTTCAGTGTATTATTTTGTTAATTTCCTGTCTTGGAAATGTTTTTAATTCCAAAACTTCTTTGGCTCTAAATATTATATTGTTAACTATTCATTGTCATAATGAATAAGAGAAAAAATAATTTTCTAAAACTTTTATTACTATTTAAGGAGATACATAGTTACTTGAACAAAATAAAGAACAAATTATAGAAAAAAAAGTAGAACAAGAGAGCAGCCCTTTTCTCTTATTCAAATACTTTGATGTTTGATTCACTATCCTTTACCAAAATATTAAAATAATTTGGAAATTTCAATGTCTTTGCTTTATACAATGGAGAAATAGTCACACTTATTATTTATGCAAGTGATTTATTACTTTGAATACATTATTTTCTGTGAGTACTTGTTTCTCAGTGATCTCTGTGAAGATCATTTTCTCTTGCTGGAATTTCCCTGTTCCATCTTTATTCAAGTAAATGAGGTAGGAGATGCTTAGTCAATTGAGCAAGCTAATTGGCTAAAGACATCTTGATAGAACTAGATAGGCATGCTCAGAGAAAGCACCCTGTCCACTGCTAACCACATTTCTAATGAGTGGCTGCAGCTAAATGAAGTAATTTACTCTTATGGCTTGGAGTCTGAATCCACATTTGTTTCCTTGTCTTCCCACATGTACAGCAGCTCTTTATTTTTCACAAGGAAAGAACTAATTAAAAATCCCAGAGAATGTTGATTTTGTTTACAGTTTAATAAGATTGTTTTTGTTTAAGCACTGACTCAGGGCTTCACCCTCTAAAATAATAACCTAGACATTGGCATTGGATACAATTCCAATTTAATGAGAAGATAAGTCTATCAAAATTAATCATAAAAATCCTTTGGTTCAATAATGTGCACACTGAAAATTTCACTGGAATTTAGAAATGTGGGTTTCCAGTTGTTCTGATTGGGGGAGGGTTGTTTTTAATTTGTTGGTGGGAAGCTGTTTACTTTTGTTTTGTTTTGTTTTGTTTTGTTTTGTTTTGTTTTGTTTTGTTTTGTTTTGAGAATGAGTTTTGCTTGGTCACTCAGGCTGGCCTCAATCTTGCAGCCAGATACTGGGGTTACAGGTGTGTCCCACTAGGCCCTGCGTTCAGATTGTGTTCTGAATGTAGGACACAGGCTGTGTAGATCTATTCCTAACACTATGAAGACACATCTATTCAAAAAGTTGAGTTGCTGTTACTCCATTCCTCAGGATAGGCTTAGTCTAGTGAAAGAAAGAAGAACGAAAAAAAGAAAAAGAAGAAGAAACAAACACTCCAGATGTGTGCTGTCAGAAACTTTAAGACATCTCATGTAATTCCATTTAGCCTTCACAGTAACCACATGTGGGTGGATAGAATGATCAACTGTGTCTGTGAGGGGAAGACAGAAAGGTTTGGAGGCCCCACCAAGATTATAGAACCACAAATCACTGCAAAGTAATGTTATAAGAGCTGCTATCTTCAGGAAAAAAGAGAGGCCCACAGAACTGAGGGAAACAAACAAGAAGCTTGGAAGAGCCTTCCTTTTTGGACATAATAGGTTCAGCAACATCAATTTTAAGCAAAGCTAACAGGGACATTTCTTAAATTTGGGGTACATGTTCCTGAACTTGTTATGGAAATTGCATAGAGAAGACCGATAGTGGAAAAGGTGTAACTGAAATGTTTAGAAACTGTTTAATTTTATTCCCAACTATGCTTCAAATGTTGATTGCCACTTATCTCTATTATCTCAAGTCAATAAATTGCTCATTAAAACTTTGTTTTTATTATTGGACATGGTTCCATATGCCTTCAACCTAAGCACAGGAGGAAGAGACAGGCAGATCTCTATGAGTTTGAAGCCAGACTGGTCTATAGAGTGAGTTCCCAGCCAGCCAAGGTTACATAGTGAGACTCTGTTTAAAGAAAAGTAGGTAGCAGGTGGAGAGATGGTTCAGGGGTTAAATGCACTTGCTGCTCTTGCAAAAGACCTGGGATTCAGTTCCAAGCAACTACCTGGCAGCTAATAACCCCTATAGCTCCAGTTCCAGAGTATCAGTTACCCTCTTCTGTCCTTTACTGGCACTAAATGAACATAGTGTATAGATCTATACACAGACAATATGCCCATATACATAAAAATAAAAGTAAATAAAATTTTAAAAAGTAAATTTTTATTTCTTATGTAGATAATGTATATCATAATTTAAATTAATAGGTAGCACTTCCTGGAAATGCATACAAGAGAATGCCATGTATATTTTCCACGTGACCTTGGAGTTTTTTGTTTGGCACTATAAAGTCATGTTGGTGAAGCTAATTTATCTCAAAGTTGGATTTTCAATGGCAGCCAATTAGACAGAAACAAGACACAGAAAGTGATGTGTGCATATCAGAAAGCTTTCGTTATTATAGGATGAAGATATGGAAACTGGATGAATTCTTCAAGAAGAGTGAGCCACACATCTGTTCATTGTGCTAGTCACTGCTAGCTCAGAAATGAAGTATTCTCAGTTAATGGCAAGTCCTATACAGACAGAAAATCTGAGCAGCTGGAAAGAGCCTATATGAAGGAAGGCAGTTTACTTGGAGAAGAGGAACTTTCTTATGTATATATTCCAAAGAAGCCTCTAGGAATCCAAAGGAACATGTCCAAGGTGTAGATGTATATTTGGAAATTGTCATACTGGACTGAAGACCTGGGTGACTTCACACAAAGTGGTTGATAGAATGGTAGATGCTGGAGCAGCAGGTCATATGGTTCTTATGATGAGATAATGAGTACTAATTGGCTGTAAATAGGTTACTCATTTGAACAGACACGAAAACAAGTGACATGTTGATGTAGTTCTGAGGTAAAAAGTAGCACAGGGGATTGATAGCTAGTGAAGGACCATTGGCTAGGACACTGGAATGTCCAAATAGTGTAGAATAGTTGGTGGCTTGAGTATGTTGAGACAGCAAGGCCCTACTCCTGGGCCTCTTTCGTTCCTGACTTGTTTTTTTAATTTAATTTTCTTCTATTAACTTTTTTTTCATTTATTTTACATACTGACCACAGTTTCCCCTCCCTCCTCTCCTCCTGTTCCCTCCCCCCAACTCTCATGTAGCCTCCTCCCCATCTAATCCTCCTCCATCTCCGTTCAGAAAGGGGCAGGCTTCACATGGTCTTGAACAAAGCATGGCACATCAAGTTGAGGCAGGACTGAGCTCCTCCCCATACATCAAGGCTGGGTAAGGTAATCCAGCATGGGGAACAGGTTCCCAAAAGCCAGCTAAGCACCAGTCACAGGTCCTGATCTCACTGCTAGAAACCTTGCAAACAGACCAAGCTACACAACAGTCACACACATGTAGAGGGCCTAGGTTGGTCCCATGCAGGCTCCCTAGCTGTCAGTCTAGAGTCCATGTGCTCCTATGAGCTCAGGTCAGCTGTCTCTCTGAGTCCCTCCTTCATGACCTCGATCCCACCCCTGGCTTGTACAATCTTCCTCCCTTTCTTCAGGAGGACTTTCCAAACTCGTCCCAGTGCTTGGCTGTGGATCTCTGTATATGTTTCCATCAGTTACTGAATAAAGGCTCTCTGATGACAATTAAAGTAGTCACCAATCTAATTACAGTAAATGGCAAGTTCAGGTACTCTCTCCACTATTGCTAAGAGTCTTAACTGGGGTCATCCTTGTGGATTCCTGGGAGTTTCCCTGGCAGCAGGTTTCTCCTTAACCCCAAAATGGTCCCCCTATCAAGACATCTATTTCCTTACTCTCCCCCTCTGTCCCACACCCAACTGGTTCCCTCAAGTTTGCACTCCTACCAGCAGTGGAGGAGTGTTCCCCTTACTCCATATCCTCTCCAACATAAGTTGTCATCAGTGTTTTTGATCTTAGCCATTCTGACAGGTATAAGATGGTATCTCAGAGTCGTTTTGATTTGCATTCCCCTGATGACTAAGGGTGTTGAACATTTGAGTGTATTTTGGCTATTTGAGATTCTTCTGTTGAGAATTCTCTATTTAGATCTGTACCCTATTTTTAATTGGATCATTTGGTATTTTGATGTCTACTTTCTTGAGTTCTTTATATATTTTGGAGATCAGCTCTTGGTCAAATGTGGGGTTGGTGAAGATCTTTTCCCATTCTGTAGGCTGTCTTTTTGTCTTATTGACCGTGTCTTTTGCCCTGCAAAAGTTTCTCAGTTTCAAGAGGTCCCATTTATTAATTGTTGTGCTCAGGGTCTGTGCTGTTGGTGTTTTATTTAGGAAGTGGTCTCCTGTGCCAATGCGTTCAAGAGTACTTCCTACTTTCTCTTCTATTAAGTTTAGTGTAACTGGATTTATATTGAGGTCTTTGATCCACTCGGATTTGAGTTTTGTGCATGGTGACAGATATGGATCTATTTGTAATCTTTTACATATTGACATCCAGTTATGCCAGCACCATTTGTGGAAGATGCTTTCTTTTTCCATTGTATAATTTTGGCTTCTTTGTCAAAAACCAGGTGTGTGGGTTAATGTTGGGGTCTTTGATTCAATTCCATTAATACTCATGTTTGTTCTTATGTCATTATTAAGCAGTTTTTATTACTATAGCTCTGCAGTAGAGTTTGAAGTCAGGGATGGTGATGCCTCTGGAAGTTTCTTTGTTGTACAGGATTGTTTTGGATATCCTGGGTTTTTTTTTTTCATATGAAGTTGATTATTGTTCTTTTGAGGTCTGTGAAGAATTGTGTTGGGATTTTGATGGGGACATTGTATCTGTAGATTGCTTTTGGTAAAACTGACATTTTTACTATGTTGATCCTTCCTATCCATGAACATGGAAGATCTTTACATTAGACAAGGTTTACATAATAAATTAACTGCCATCCTCCCGCTAATAATTACAGTATACTCTGCCACATGTAAAATGATATATTCCTCTATAAATGATAGATACATTGTGCAAAGCCACAAGAGATGCCATGGTCAACTGCTTTAGCTTTAGCTGTACAGGTGTACATCATCCAAATTGGCCAGATGCTAATACAAAGAATAGAATCTTAGTGAATGTGGTTTTTGTTGTTGTTATTCACAATTCACAGATTCATTCTTTTCCTTTTTAATTTGTTTGTATGCATGTGTACATTTGTTGGTATGGGTACCATGCACATGCCACAGTACACATGTCAGAAGACAACTAACATCAATTACCTGTACCCACTAAGCCATCTTGCTGGCACAGATTCATTATTTTAACTTTCACAAAACATGAAGAGTTTGTCTATCATCATTCTTATTTTACAGGTAAGAAAAATTTGACATGAATAGATGATATAATAAAGAGCCCAGTGTTTGAACTTGGAAATCTTGGGGCCAGAGCTGCACTCTTATATTGTGTTTACTCAATAGGCAAAGACTATTGGCTTCACAAAGGTGAGCTTTCCAAAGATGTTATGGGAGACCATGCAGCCATGGTCCAAGTTGAATTTTCGTAGTTCTGAAGCTCTGCATTTAACCATCAGACTGCATCCTGGCTGTCTAGTTCCTGCTCACTAGGAATCTCCAGCGATGGGGCAGACAGAGCTGTACCATGCTAGGCACACTACATTATGGACATGCAATGGCACACTCCAATGACTGTGGGCATGCTGAGGAAGTAGTGATTAAATAACTCTGGCATCAGAAGAGTGTCTCAGAGGAACTGGCATTGGATCTGGGTCTTGAATGATGAGCAATACCTCATTTGGTTTAGAAGGAACACATGATGTAACTGACAGAGCAGTGAGCTGCAGAAAACATAAAATCCCAGCGCTCCCTTTCCATTGTGTGACAGTTAGTGCCAGTTTCTACTCTTTCTTACAATCCCACTCTGAAATAGGAAAGAACCAGAAATCCTCTTGTGACTTTTGTATTATTACATTAAATACTTGTTTTGAAATTCTAAATAATCAGTTTTTAAACATTGTTAAACTGCTAGTAAATTTTGTTAAGTTACTATGACCACATGAGTCTTTCTGACATTAGGACTGTGATAGATGAAACTCAAGAGGCTCTGGCCTCTCTGAGATGGACAGAGAGGACCCTCAATGAACTATGTCCAGATAACTGACGACTGGTTTAGAGATGCATATGTGAAAATTTTCCTAGGTAGTCTTTGAACTATGTGAGTTTGTTAACAATGAGTAATTAGTGATACAATGAAAGAGATATTTTTCTAAGCAACTATTTACTAAGGACACAATAGCAAAAATAAAGATGATCAATTTGCTAATAGGCTTAGCTCAGGTTAAACCTAAACTTGAGCCGGGAATTTAGTTCACCTTAGTAGCTCACCTAAGAGTTTGGGATGTGTCGCTAACTTGCTAGCTTTGGAATCCCATCTTAGTTATTAGCTACCTAGCTACACGGTCATGGAATAACTGTGCTGTATCTCTGAATGTCATGTAATAAATGAGAAGGGTATTTGTATCTACCACAGAAGGTTCCTGTGAAGAATAAATTAGTTAGTACATGTAAACCACATAAACTAGCATGTGACATAGTGTAAGATTGGCTTTTTATTGTTAGGACTATTACCTTGGGTGGATCTACCCATCACAGTCACTGCTTCCCTGGGCAGGCCTTCTGGGTCCTGTAATGTTTGTGTGCAATGATTACTACCATTTCCTGATGTCTTCTAAAAGCTGAGTAGTTTATATGCTTTCTTCCTGTAGCTGTAATGGACTCCAAAGGTGCTTCTCCATATTCACATTTCACAGACAAGTCCAGCCCTTTGTACAATGGTGTTGAGCGAGAATATGAAGGCATCTAGATTCTTAACTGCAAAGGCCATGTTCTCTGTGGTTGATTATTAAAAGTACAAGAATGGCAGAGAGAAGAGCAATAAAAGGTTATCTAAGACCAGCATAACTGTTTTTGCATTGCTGAAATAATTAGAGATTTAATTGAAGGAGAGAAAATTAACCAATTAGAGTATTTTAACAGGTCTGTTTTGTGGCAGTGACTCCCAACACCCAAGATTTAGTGCATTCTGCACTCCGATCTTTGCTTTTCTCTTTAATGCTGGTCTAAGTGCCAGCACGACACTGTCTGTCGCTGCTGAGACTCATGACATCAGTCACCAAGCCAGAAGTACACAAGAGCAATGTTTTCCTTCCTGTTTCTTCTTGCCTGTTTCCTTTCAATGCAGCTGAGTTGCTATGGTATGAGTGTATTTTCCCTGTCCCATTTCTTTCTGTGTAACATATTGCAGGGCATTTAATGAAAGTGGTGTCTTTCACCAAATTTATACCTTGGCTTTAAATGGATGGTTACATATGGACTAAACAAAATGTGGGGTGTTTCATTTTTCCCTAAATGTTGCCTTACTGCCATAATTATTTGTGTCTTTTATTCGTGACCACCATTCCTCATCCACTCTACTTCTCTCTGTGTGTGTTTTACCTAATTACTCTCTTCCTTGAATTGTATAATTGCTGAGAGCTCTGGTCATTGGAAGAGGCTACTTTTGAAGTATTTATTGATACTTATGAGCAACTGAGGAATCAGGTCTATGTCAAGGCTTTGTTCATTGGGTGTTGCGGCATCCTGTTAAAGTTAAAGCCACTGACGCTGTGGGGTACAGAATCCCTTAATGTTGTCTGTGTGGTTGGATATTGTCAGTCAACCTTCTTGTTGGGTAACTAAGTGTATCTCGGACCAATGGAGAATCACACTGTGGAGAGAAGAGACCAAGCAGGGAGTGGAAGAGAAGATTAAGAAAAAGTCCTTCTGCAAAAAAAGTCTTTCCCAAAATGCTTCTGACTGGAGCTTTACCTTTTGCATTTGCAAACAGACAGCACTGTTCTCTTTCCTATTGGAAGAAGTTGGATCTTCGGAGTCTGAGCAACAAGCCTGCAGTCATTATCTGGGAGGGAGGAGCCTGAAGCTTCTGGAGTTCTCTCCCTCTTCTGTCCCTGTCCCTGTCCCTCTCTACTTTACCCACTGGTCACTACACAAACTGCTCCCATAGGGGGCAGAAATCACGTTCAGCAATGTATTCCCAAGTCCAAGTGTATTCAAATTCAGAATGTCAGTTTTGTTTTAAAATATGTAAATATCCATAGCAATATAAAGACCCATGGCTTTAAAGTAACATTTAAGGGCCTTTCTGAAATTTGCAGTCCTTGCCTTCATGTGGCCAGAGCTTTCTACTCGGTTCCAAAGCTCTACTAGATTTCTCCTTATTTGTCTAAGAAATTTTTTTGAACTTAGGACAGCTAAAACTCAACTTCTTGATCTGTATTCCTGTCTGCAAAACATTTTATACCCATGTCTGTAAAATACACCACCATCCACTCAATGACTGAAACCCCAAACTCTATCTCCATTGGGACAACTTCTCCCTCATCAACTTGCCTCAGAGCTACCGGCTACTTTTGCACATGTTGTGTTGAACAAGTACTGTGAATTGAAGCATTGATGTTGCTCCCCACCACTGCCCATCAATTCGAAGCCATGGGGGGCTGTCATCTGGACCACTCAAGGAAGTCCTCAGGTGTCAGTATGGCTTTCAGTCTCTGAGCACTTCTCTCTTGACACAATAGTCAGAGGTATCTAAGGTGACTCCCCAACTCATGGTACCTAGCCTCACAGACTACATAGCAGCTTACTGAATTTTGCCTAGATCTTAGGGAAGCATGCTAGTCATACCTTCTGATCCAATTCACCTTGTCCTTCTGACCCTCATGTGGGCTGAGCATTGCCTGAATATTGAACATATTGACTCCTAGATCACAGCCAACTATCTGGTCATCCTAGAAGCTTGTCCTGACAATGTCCTCCAGCTCTCTCAATTTTATTTTCCTGTTTACAATGCTTGAAACTATATGACACTCCCACCTAGACCCTCACAGAACACCTTTACAGCATTCAGCAAGCTTTCTTGGTCTGAGTGTGTACATGAATTCCAATCCATGCAGTGCATTGATGTCTTTACAGGTGCTTCTGACAGTGTTTCATACTGACTGCAAGAGTATTGTTTGAAAAATTAAGTTCAGAGGCCATAATGTATACAACTCATTATTCATTCATATCTCATGCTTTCCATGTTCTCTTCAGAAAAGTAGAGTCTTAGGAGCTTTGGGGTTCTTCTAGAAAGAGCTGATATAAAGAATCCGTTATGGGGTGTGATTAATGGATTCTATAACCAGGCTGTATCTGACTGTCAAGATTTGAATCATATGTGTGCCCAATTTGATGCTCAAAATTCCTCACAAGATAACTTTGAAAGCCCTTGTGTTGATGACACTGGGAAGCAAGTAGTCGAGGCTGAGATGTTCTTAAGAATAGACACTTACGGGTGGCAGCAAGAAGAATCACAGGCAACTAAGATAACAAGAATAGAGTGGTCAGAAGATTGGAGATGGCATTTGAGCCTGCAGCATGCCACACAGGGAGGCAGAGCTCGGCTGCATTGGAGAGCAGTTGGCTGGGCTGCCAGCTCCAGACCTTTGGGTCCTGACTCTGCCCCTGGCTACCTGCATGACCGTGAAAACTTCTTTTCCACTGTGTTGCTTTTCAGATTGAACAAGACAGTTTCCAAAAGTAATAAGAATGCTGCCAGGTGTGTACGGTTCACTTTGTGGTAGTCTAATCGTTATTTGTGTTAATCCCTCACCATCTCTGACATTCCAATTCCTTATCTGTAAACTGTGGATGACAGCTCCTATTACCCACAACGTTTGACCTAAGTTTATGAATGTAAGAAGTGTGCCATTAATATATTATTAGGAACTTCATAAATCATTTGCCCATATATTCTATGTAATTGGATCTTTATAAGCATCCAGTGAGAAGGAATAGAATTATCCATGTTTTCAGATGAAGAGGAGGGGTATCTTTAACAAAATTAAAGACATATAGTTAGAGTCAGAATCTATGACCTTGAACTTTTTTCTTTTGACTGTTTAGAATATAGACAGAATGAAAAAATATTCCCCCAAACCAAAATGGAAGATTCCTTCTCTTGATTTTCATTTACTTTAGACAGGGTCTTGGTACATAGCCCAGGCTAGTCTCGAACTCACAATCTTCTTGCTATAGCTTCCAGAGCACCAGGATTGCAGACTGCAGGCAAGTGCCAGCTCGCCTGTTTCAACGCCTTCTTATTTCACTCAGGCTCCTGCTTATCCTGCAGGAGTCAAGAAGTTCTTTCGAAGTTAATGTAATGGTTTGGACCACTTTGTTAGAAAATGTTCTGTGTCCCTGGGTTCCAAGCAGTCTGCCATCAGATAGCTGCTCTGCTGGACTGTGGGTCTGAACTCTCCTCTCAGAAGACCCAAAACACTCTGGAAAAATAAACCCTTTGGTGTCTGCAAATGTTCCCACTTCATTGACTGATCTTCATCTTCCCCCTAGACTGTCGAGGTAGGAGGGTTGTTTCAAATCATCACATACTTTCTACCCCCAACTTGCCCATATTGCTTTCTCACCTCCACATTCTACATATTTGCTATACCATGGATCAGAAGTCAGTAGTAGCTTGAGCTGACCTGGATGTGTCTTCTAGTTCCTGAGAGTCAGCATCCTACCTCAGAGGGCTTAATATCCTCAAAGTCCTCGTATTCAAAACTTGTATTGAGAATTTCTTTTGTTAGCACAAAGTCTCACATGTGCTTGAAGACTTGCGCAAAATCAGGATCACCTTCAAGAGATTCACAGTTTGTTCAACAAAGAAAGGTCAAGACAAGGACACTTAAAATGAGATTAATCACTCCTAGAAACATCTAGTCTTCCTGTTCCTTTCTACCCTTAGTTCCTAATCTATATTTTGCACGTTTATTTTAGTTTTTGTTTCAATTTGCTTGTAAAATATTTGTCAATAGACTGAAAACAACTTATCAGTTACACACACACACACACACACACACACACACACACACACACACACACACACACGAGTTTCTTGGTCTTGTTTTGTTTGAGACAATGCTTCACACAGTGATTGCTGGCTTAGAACTAGCTATAGATTGGGGATGACCCCAAACTCATGATCTTCCTGCCTCTGCCTCTACTCACTGAGATTACAGGCATACATCACCATTCCCAGATATTAAAACTATTGATTTCACACATAAGTATTGAACCCAATATATTCACAGGAAAAAATTACTTTAATTTAAGCACCACTCACTAAAAAGCAAGTCCTGGGCACAATCTCTCTTTGCAACTCTTCTAAAGCAGCTTACATTGAGAAAACTCACCCGGAAATGGCCTTCTTTCGGATCTGTTGGAAACATCCACATGACTCAGTGTGCTGGAGGAGAAATCAGCCAGGAAGTGGCTGTTCCCTTTCTTTCTTCCTGCCCAGACAAGTCGACCTCAGAGTCTTTCTGGAGCTGTCATACCCTCAAGGCATCATCCCAGGCCCTTGCTCTCCAGACTCCTAAACAACAAATAGGGTGTAGATTCAGTTAGAATTCAGTAACTTTGCCCACCCTGCCCTTAGCCATCCAGTATGACAACCAAGGCTTGCGGTGTCCTAAGACCTTTGCTGGTACCTCCTCTATCCACCAACTACACTGGCCACACCTTTTAGAGCAAGGTAGACCCAGTAACCATGGGCCTTGCTGAATCCACTCACCAGCCTTATGCCTGGTAGGAATCCTGTCTGCCCTGTGTCAATGGCAACTGTTCTGGGAAAATGTCACCCTTGGAGACCAGAAAGTAAGAGTCTTAGTAATCTATCTCCCTCCCTCCCTCCCTCCCTCCCTCTCTGCCTCCCTCTCTCCCTCCCTCCCTCCCTCCCTCCCATCCCTCACCGCCTCTCTCTCCCTTCCTCCCCCTGCCCCTGTACGTATGTGTTTGTGGGGAGTGTGACTCAGGGGTCAACTTTGAGTGTTATGCCTCAGGTGCCTTCCACCTTAGTTTCAGAGACAAGGTCTTACTATCATGGAGCTCACCAAGATGGCTAGGTTCCCTGGCCAGCAAGCCCCAGGGATCTGCCTCTCTCTACCTTCCCAGCAGTAAGATTACAAGCACAAGCACAACCACACCCATCTATTTATGTATGTTCTCGGGATTGAGGCCAGGTCCTTGTGCTTGAAGATAGTGATTCTATTTTAGTTCTAATACTACAGATTTCCTTAATGGGATGTCGATATTCCTCTTAGTATTCAGTGGAATCTGTGTGCCTCCTTGGAATAACATTTTCCTCCCTTCTGAAGCAGCACATATGTTCCTGCTAAAAAGAACAGCGGCAAGCAGCACACGCTCGCTGTCTCTCCAAAGTGGAATGTGGGATGGGAGCACACACAGACAGAGCCATGCCTGTGTACAATGCCAGGCGATGCCAGGCCAGCTGACAGTTTGTGGCATGTCAGTGTGAGATATCAAAATCCAAAGAGACTCGAGCACAGACTTGTTTATGATTCAATTGCTGGAAGATAGAATCTGAGCCACCTCAGTATAGTCATGAAAACAGACAAAATAGGATTTTCTAAGGATCGGCACCAGAGAAGCCGAGGGAGCAGGGGATGAGTTCAAGAATGGACGTCTTCTGGTGCTGACAAGAGTCACTTGAACAAAATTTGTTCTTTTTATATGCAAATGAGCTGTCTGCTTTACAGCTGGCATGATTTCTTGCTCCTCAACACAGATAATCCACCAGTGTTTTCAGAGAGCACCATTGTTCCAGATGAGGTTACATTCTGCTTTCTTTCCCCAGACTACCCAATGAAGTTTTTGACTCAGCCCTGGATATGGAGTGTATTTTAGCATCTGTAATGTTTCCTAAGTTAAGATGTGAGTTCCAGCTTCTTGCCCACCTTTTTCTCCTCTTATAAAAACATGTTTCCACTTAACACACACACAGACACATATAAATTACGGTGACTTCTTTTTATATTGTTCTGTACATGACCAAGTAAGACATTTTATTTCAAGGCATATTTCCCAACCCTATCCTAGCCTTTTAGAAGAAAGAAATCAGTTTTACTTATAAGTGAATTGGCTATAATGGAATTTAGGAGCAGTGGGGCTCAAATTTCAGTGCAGCAGCAACTGGAAAGCAGTCTTTCTGAAGACAGGATTTTGAAATTCCTACTTGTAAATCATCACCTGGATTCCTGTGTCATCTGCTTCTTCCACACAGCATTAGCTTCATGCTTTCCCCAAGTGTTAGCTGAGTTCTACTCTGAAGAGTATAGTCTTGAAATGCCGGATGCAAAGCTGATCCTTTACTGAGCAGGCCAAAGAGCAAGCTGTACAGAAAATTAACTAGGACTCCGAACACTGACTTACTGGTAAAGTGAAAAGAGAATCCTCATTCCTGAGCTTTCCATCACAGTCTACAGATATCCACTGGCTGACTGTCCAAAAGGGGCCTATTTGAACCTGCTGGGTCTGTGAGGCTGGAGCAGGCAGCACACTGTCACTCTGGGCACTCATTAGCAGAAGCAAAGGGTCTGATCACAGAGCTGCCCAAACAGTCCATGTTCCAGAAATGAATGTCCCACCAGTCCCAGAATCTTGGCATGCTTCACGTATCATCTTATAGGAGAAGAGTTGTAAAATCTATGTGGTGGCGATTTAGAAGCACACACTCACGGTGTCTTCCAGTGTGCCTGAGGGCCTGTGGCATGAGAACAGCCTCCAGAATTGGTTTTCTTTCACCTGGTCCTTTCTTCCTCTTTTGTCATTCCCAGTTACATGAATGTCAATGGTGTCTTTCATGAGAGAAATACAGTGACTTTGAATTTTGAAAATCAGTTTTTCTTTTTACATTTTATTTTAACTTGGTGACTAGAAAGGGAAAAGAGAAATTTACAAAAATGGAGAAAAATTTCAAAGACTTTAAATGTTTCCCCTACACACCTACTTTTATACATTTATTCTTATTTTTCCAACAACTCTTGGTCATGTTGGCAGTTACACATGGTTTATATTCTCTTTAGGGAAGTGTATGTTAATTAAAATCTCCCACACAACACTTAAGGAGAAATTAACATTTTTTTTTAATTTCTACAGAGGTCTTAGAAATGGTTAGTAAACTGAGAGGAGAAACTGTCATTTGTCCTTGACCTTGAGCATCCCAGATCTTAAGAACACACAAGCAGCAGTTCCTGTGAGCTTGTCTTTCAGGATGACGAGAGGAACATGTGTTAGAGGGTAATTTGAGATATTAAAGAAGAAAACATACTAGAGAAGAAAACAGAAAGCAATAAAACCTATGAGAAAAGTTACAGAAAGCAGACATTTTCAATAAAAATAAACTAGAAGGAGCAAAGAGATAAAGAATAAAAATATAAAAAATAAAAAAGTTAATAAATTAAAGACAGCTAAAATTTCAGAGAGCAGAGAATGGATATGGAGGAGGGATAGGTCAGTGGCCATAGATCAGCTCAGTACCATTAGAGTCTTGTTCTTCTAGGAAGCAGCTCTAAGCTCATCTTATAAAGGATGCCCAGCTGCTGATGGAACTCTCCTTTTGTGGGTGTGGGTACCAGGCAGGAACACAGTACACAATGCCACTTTCCTCCACCCAGTTGTGTTCTGGAGTATAGATCCAGGGAACTCGGCAGCATCGTCTAGTAAATCTCCTCCGGAGATCGGTGCTATAGAAGCTGGCACCCCAGGCTTCAGAAAATTGTTTCTTGAATTTCCTGAAAAAAGGAGGGGAAAACACAGAAAAACAGCCAGGCAGAGGCAATGGAAAATGAGAAAGCCTAAGACACTGGTGAAGCAATTAGGGAGAGGGGCTATTAGGCTCTTAAGTGTTCCATATATCTTTCCATGCATGATGTAAATTAACTTAATCTAAACATAATCACTGGTGTAGACTGGTAACTGTGAAGCCCTATAATGGAGTCCGATGATTTATTGGATTAAAAACACAAGCTAAATTGGCTTATCAATTCATTGGTAGAATCTAATTTTCTAGAGTACAAGAAGAAATAATATATAGGTGGCATTCTGGAGAAATGTAACCAAACATTAAGAATATGAGAAACAGATAAGACACTGTCCTCAGGCTGTGAAAGTCTTCCTTGTTTCTCAGGAAAGAGGCAGATCCTAATCTCAGAGGTGCTTAGATAAGAGCAGTGTCATTTGGGAGAAGCTGGAAGCACTGTGTTTGTTTCTCTAAGGCCCTGTGTGTGTGTAAGGCCACACACTGGACCTAGAGTACTTCCTGTCTTCTGTAGTGTGACCTCTCTTGATCTTCCCAGGCCTAGGTGTCTGTCATCAGGGTTCCCTGAGAACAGTCAGGGCACAGAATTCCTTAGACTTACATCGGAGTCAAAGGTGCACTTCCTGCAGGCCACCCTGGAGTTTATTGTTCTGCTTTTATTGCAAGATTTATCTGGTGTGGTGATGCACGGTTTTAATACCAGCACTTGGGAGACTGAGGCAGGAGGATCATCACAAGGTCAGCCTTTTGTATACACACACACACACACACACACACACACACACACACACACACACACATTCATATACACACACAATATTCTCACACACATACACACAGACACATGCAGACTCTCACACAAACACTCATACACACACGCTATCTTATTACTTGTCATCCCTTATTCCTGTACCCCTGCATGCTTACTTTAACACATCCAGTATAAGGCTCAGACCCCCTTGAATTGGACTGTTGTGTTATTCTCTGATGTGAGACAGTTTTCAGCTTTCAGCTAAAGTTACTAGAGTGATGGAAAGGTTCTTTGAACCCAATAGATATGGTATGATTTAGATAACTGTAAGAAACATAGGCTGATATTTTATTTAATAATGACAGTATTTTTGTGGATGATGGAATCTTTGACTTGAGAACAACCCTGAAGATGCCTGCTCTTTGACCTCAGAATCCTCAAATAATGGGATAATTACCAGAGCAGAAAATGTTCTTTTCTTTATCTAGACATCCATGCCATACTACAAGCATCTAGAACAGACATTGGCAACTTCTAGCCCTCAGGTAGAGGTTAGCAGAGGGTGGAGAGTGTGGCTTGTCCACTCACACAGTGGCTGGGATTTCAGAGTTTGAACAAAACACATTGGCTGCCATTTCATGGTTTTTCCTGATTGCTTTTGTGCATAGCCTCCTCCCAAGACACAACGGCTCCATTTATTCTTATCATTACACTTCTATTGAGTATTTCTTTCTATGAGAGGAGAGCTGCCTGGCCCTTACACAAACCCAAGTTGGGGTATGTTTTATAGCCACCTTGCTCAACATCATTGGAAGAAGAAAACAAACACTCATATTGCTGGATACTATGTCAAAGTCACCAGGAAAAGAATCATTTATAATTAGTTTATATATTTCTATCAAAACCACAGAATTATAATTTCTGTTAATTTCTCACTCCTTTTTCCTCCTTTCTGTTTTTAGTATAAAACAGTCAATCAATGGACATGAGCACATTTTCACCCCAACCTTTCAACATAGGTGCTTCAAATTCTTGATCTTGGGAAATGCTTTTCAACAGCTCGGTCCAAAGAAAATCCGTAAAAAGGCAGAAGCAAAGGTTAAAGATCTACTGATGAGTGCATCACTTGTTAATACCATTTAATTCAAATAGTTAGAATTATTTTTTAGTCCACCATTTAATTTTTAGCCACTTTCTCATTTTATTGGCATAAGTTAATTATGCCTAATTATGGGTTTTGTTACGTATTTTCACATATATAATGGATTTGCTGCCTATTACTCTCTTTTGACTCCCTCCGACTCCTACTAAGTCCTTTCCTCTTCCCAACCACTGCCCTCTTCTTTCATGTCATTTATTTGTTATTTATTCATTTATTTTGATGGCCTAATATGTCTAACTAGGGTTCCTGGTAAGCAAGGTGTCATTTATAAGGACACAGACTGTTGGTTTTTTGTGGCGCTCTTACCCTGCGAGGAAAAGTCGCGAAACACGACAGAATCCACTAACAAGGGTTTTAATAAGATAAGGGAGCCGGGCGGTGGTGGCGCACGCCTTTAATCCCAGCACTCGGGAGACAGAGCCAGGTGGATCTCCGTGAGTTCAAGGCCAGCCTGGGCTACCAAGTGAGCTCCAGGAAAGGCGCAAAGCTACACAGAGAAACCCTGTCTTGAAAAACCAAAAAAAAAAAAAAAAAAAAAAAAAAAAAAGATAAGGGAGAGGGACAGAGGTGCACAGGCCTGTGGAAAGACGTGTGAGTGAAGGGGGCCGGGGAATCATGGCGCCGGCTTATAAAGGCTGGGCTGCACCTGCGCGCACAGGCCCATGTGGCTATTCCACGCATGCGCATAGATCACGTGTTTGCATTGTGTGCTTTACACAAGCACGTAAAGCCACGTCCTGGGTCACGCGAGATGTTTGACCCGGAAAATGACTAGGCAGAAGTGACTAGGTCCCACCGGGCGTGCACGACCATGCCCAACCGTGGGGGTGTGTTGTGAATTCATATCACAGCCACCTTACCAGTGGCGACACCACTAGAAAATGGTCCCTCTCTTCTCCAGCAAACAGTAAATGCTTGTAGAGCTTTTGGGGGTGTAGGGAGAATTTTAAAATAAAACAGAAAGGAAAAATCCCCAAACACTGCAGTCTTCTAGTGTTATAACTGAAGAAGTCTATTTATTTAGGGGACTCTTGGAGTAGAGTTTCATGTGGTAACAGACCATGGCAGGAATGCTTTGGAAGATGGATGGAACAGTTTCAGATTCTGTAAGCATGTTTTTAGACTTCTTGTCTTAGCCACTTTTCTATTGCTATGATAATAAACTATGACTCGGGCACCTTATAGAAGAAAGAGTTTAATTTGGCTGGTGGCTTCAGAGAGTTAGATTCCATGGTGGTGGAGCATAGGAACAACTGAGAACTCTCATCTTGATCCAAAAACAAGAGGCAGAGAGAGAACCTTGGGAATCACACAAATCTTTTGAAACCTCAAAGCTCACCCCCAGTGACACTCCTCCAACAAGGCCACACCTCTTAAGCCTTCTGAAGCAGTTCCACCAACTAAGCCCCAAGGATTCAAATATGTGAGCCTATGGGGACCGTTCTCATTCAAACCACCACAGTTCTTTATTGCCTACTGAATAACCCCTTGCAGGTTAGATCTCATAATGCTCAAATGAGTAGCATCTCCATGCACTATCCACTGACTCAGCCTTCACAGTCCTCCAGGGGCAGTTGTAGGAGAATTAGATCCATGTTTATCTATTTCACTTTATGACATGTAGTATGTCATAGACTGGTACTTATAAAGAGATGCAGATCTGGTAGCAGTTTTTAAGGAGTCATCTGAGTAGAACTATATCAGTAAAATTTATTTTACATAGCAATAGCATCAAAAAACTGTTAAATATTAATATAACATTATTAGTAAACATGAGTCTTGCATGTAAAAGTTCATCATAAGAGGCCCACATTCTTTCCACCCTGACAGATGAGCAGTTGAGTTTGCGATTTATTTACTCTGTGCCACAGAACTAAACAACAGGAAATCTGGAGCTACATTTCAGGAATTCTGTTTGATCTCACGATCTCCCCCTCCCTCTCACTGCCTTGGTATTAAGAAGCAGTCAATGCTGAGGGCTGTTGTTTAGGAAGAAGAGAGACTAGAGCACAGGCTCCAGTATAACTTGTTGCTATTGTTCTCTGTGCCGGGTTCTGAACATCTACAGCTGCTGAATACAAATGGCGGTGCTGTCAGTGTTCTTGCTGGCGCACTCCTGGGCATCTGAAGAGCTGCACAGAATCTTGCTTTTATATGCTGTCTGTTCTTATGGGAAGTGCAGCCTAGAGGCTCTCCGCTGAACCACAGAATAGCTGCTCGCTTCTGGGAAGAACCGCAGCCACAGCCAAGCCCGATAACAACTCAGAAGTGATGTGACTTATTTTGATCAAAGGTGTCAAGAGCTCATAAGACAGGGGTGAGGCTGCGCCAGAGAGTGGGTGTGATGCGTGGTTTTCAAACTCACAACCCCTAGCTTTAATCCCCAAAGACAAGATAGTTGTCAGCTTCAGTAGATGTTCACAGTGAGCAGAAAGCCAGGAGGAGTGATAAAATGAAGAACCACACTCATAAGGCAAGAAAACAAAGTGATCAAAGTAACCACCAAAGGGCAGTGTGCACGGAATCTTCCAGTGAAAAAAGTTTCCCAGTGATGGATTGATGTTAGTGAAACTACGTGTAGGTGGGTTTTTTTTAAAGTGTAGATTTATTGGATTAAGCAATAAATCCTCGTGACAGTGAGACTTCCAAAGGCAGATCCATTTTGCAAGAGATTGTGATGGTATGCCAAAGAGAGAAATAGAGACAAGGATTTTTGATATATTCTGAAGATTAGGTAATGAGCTGAATGCCCCGAAAA
>CABHPR010127286.1:5710-31195 GCA_902168415.1 Peromyscus melanophrys | reverse complement strand
GGGGGGGGCGGGGTTTGTTTTTGTTTTTGTTGTTGTTGTTTTCTTTTCTGGTTTTGGGGTTTTTTGTTTTGTTTTGTTTTGTTTTAATTTTTTTTCAAGACAGGGTTTCTCTTTGTAACAGTCCTAGCTGTCCTGGATCTCACTCTGTAGACCAGGCTGGCCTCAAACTCAGAGATTTGCCTGCCTCTGCCTCCCAAGTGCTGAGATTAAAGACATGTGCCACCACCACCTGGCTCTTGTATGGCTGTTTTTAATTTGTGCCACATACTTCAGGAAACTGTAGCCAGTCATATTGATGCAAACCCATTTTCCCAGCTTTTAGAAGGTGGAAACCAAAGGATCAAGAGTTTGTGGTCGTCCCAGAGAGAGAGGGAGGGAGAGTGAGTGAGTGAGAGAGAGAGAGAGAGAGAGAGAGAGAGAGAGAGAGAGAGAGAGAGAGTGTGTGTGTGTAGATAGATATATACATGTATGTGTATGTATATGTGTGTGTATATATTATATGAATGAATTTGAGGATAGCGTAGAATACATGAGGCCCTATCTTAAAAGCACAAAGAAAATTGAAATGAATCTTCCTATTCCCTCTGACATGTAGCCCTGAGTCAGCAAATTTTTAGCTGGAAATGGACAGTTTCTTTTACATGATATTTGTTACTGAGTATTATTAATATACATTATTAAATAGCAGAACTCTGATATACAAAAATCCAGTATAGAGTGTTTCATGTATTCATGCAAAGTGTACATGGAGTAAAATTGAAATTGTTACACTGTCGTTTTGCCTTTCTGTTTTTCCTGTCTTTAAAACTGCAAATAAATTTTATTTTGTTTCTTGTGTATTCCTTTAAAAACCAACTGTGTTTTTAGCATATTAAAACTCTGTATATTAGAATTTAAGAACTAAAAATGATCTCAATTGTTAACCTTTCATATATTTTCAGTAAATACTTGGTATTCTGCTCTTAATTTATACTTTAATCCATGAGTGAAACTTATCTAAGTGAAAACACACACTTGAAGTATAAAACTATTAAAATCACTAAATTATAAAAAAAATATGGAAACATTTATGAAGCTGTTTGGAATATTTTAATGGCATATGGAAGTAACTTTTAAATGATAAATTTCAAAAATTAGAAAGATTAACACCTTTTTTAGAATTGCAATGTTGGTTTTTCTATCTGCTGTAACATAGCTGTGCATAGTAATAATTTTCAGTAAATAGCATATTAGATTATACCTGTTTATCATCTCAGCCCTTTCTGTTTAATCTGTGGTTTGGAATTATATATACATATATGCCTGAGACTTCATATATTTGTCCTAGAAAAAATGTTTTTAAGTATTACATTTATTTACTTGTGTGTTTATTATATGAGCACATGTGCCACAGAGCATGTGTGGAGGAGCACTGTGTGGCAGTTCTCTCCTTCCACCCTCTTGGTCCCAGGGATCAAACTCAGGTCATCAGGTTCAGCAGCAAGTACCTTTACCTGCTGAGCTGACCCTGCCCTAGAAATTTTTACTAAATTGTCTTTTACTGTTTCTTTTCAGGTAGTTCTGAAGGTTCACAAGACCACTTTTAGATACAATAGTTGATTGAAAAGATTCAGAAGAACTCAACAAAGGTGTTTTCTGTCTAGTTACATTTTACTACTATAGTAGCACATACAGATTAAAATGGGAAAAAGCACATGGGGCAAAAGTTTGAGGAGAGTTCCATCCTTGAGTTTCCAAGTCTGTGTTCTGATAGTCATATAGACAGCACTTTAGTTCTCTCAGCCTCAGTGTATGGCAGGCAGCACATTAAGTGTTGTCAACCAGAGCAGCTTACTCAAGTATTTGTGTCCAGGGTTTTACTAGAGATGAGTTACATCAGGTTGGCTGACTTTAGACTCCAGCTTCACCAGAGGTCAAGGATGCCTCCTAATCCAAGGAACACACCGTAAACCACATTGTTAGCATGGAATAATGCATAGCCCTAGGTCACCTCTTTAAGATATAGGATATTACAGGTGTATAGGAGTTGCCCCTTAGGACCTGGACAAACCTTTCTTTGAGTAGGTCAATCCCTCAGCCAAGATGCTCTTCCACTGGAGTGATCAGCATATTTGAGGACCTGAAGGCTAGTGCGATGGCTCAGAGGGTAAAGATACTTGTCACCAAGTCTGACAACCTTAGTTTGATTCCCCCAGAACACATGGTAGAAGGAAAGAATCAACTTGAACAAGTTATCCTCTGACCTCCATA
Organism: Peromyscus melanophrys; assembly: GCA_902168415.1. Classification (NCBI taxonomy): domain Eukaryota; kingdom Metazoa; phylum Chordata; class Mammalia; order Rodentia; family Cricetidae; genus Peromyscus; species Peromyscus melanophrys. The sequence continues at coordinate 28,945 of CABHPR010127286.1, read as the reverse complement.
GTACCTTCCCACAAGGAAAAAGTAAAACAATTCTTTTTAATGATTTTATGTGTATTGATGCTTTGCCTACATGTACGTCTGTGCACTATGGGCGTGTGGAGCCATGGGAGGCCAGAAGAGGGTGTTGGATCCCTGGAGACAGACTTAGAGATGGTTATGAGACATCATGTGGGAATCAAACCTGCATCCTCGCTTCTCTTAACCACTGAGCCATCTCTCCAGCCCTGTAAAGCGAATTTTTAAATGGTCATATTTGACTAAGCATCTACATTTAGTATAGTACTTAAAATGACAAAACAGTAGAATCATTATGAATATGCCAGACATTTGAAGGAGCCAATATAGGATAGACATTAAAACACGGGCCAGTGCGATGGCATTTGCTCTGTAAGTGTGATGACCCAAATTTGATCCCCAGAACCCACAGTGAAAGCAGGGAACCAACTCCACAGAGTTGTTCTTTGACATCCACAGACACACCATGGCACTGGCCACACCCACTAATTATAATCATAAATAAATATGAAGAAACAACTACACTATTCTATAAAATTTGGGGGTTTTGTTTGTTTGTTTTATACTAATTCTGTTACTATTTCCTCCTCGATTTACTACAGTCTATACCTCACAGTCTGTTGAGAACTTTCCTGATGACCTTCCTGATCTCAGTCTCTGGAACCCCCCACATGGTAGATGAACGGAACTGTTGTCCTCTGACCTCCATGTATGCACTGTGACATGAACACATACCCAAAATGATTTGTTTTTTAAACATAGCTGTTTAACATAGAATTTACACAAGATGGGCTTGGTGGTACACACCTTTAATCCCAGGACTCAGGAGGCAGAGGCCGGTGGATCTCTGAGTTCAAGGTCATCCTGGTCTACAAAGTAAGTTAGTTACAGGACAGCCAGAGTTATACAGTGAGACCTTGTTTTTAAAAAAAAGAAGGAAAAAAAGAAGAAAAGAAAAGGGGAAAGAAGTATTGGTAGGTCAGAAGTGGTAGCACATACTTTTAATCCCAGCACTAAGAAGGCAGAGGCAAGTGGGTCTCTGAATTCGAGGCTAACCTGGTCTACATAGAAGTTCCAGACCAGTTAGGACTACAAAGAGTGACCCTGTCTCAAGAAAGAAACGAAGAAATTAGCCGGTGCCTAACAGATCTAGATTTTCCCCAGGCCAGTCATTTTCTTTTGGCATTACATCCTCAGGAAGCTTCAGTGTAATTTCCCGATATATTTGATTATCGGTATTGCAGAATTTAATACATAAAAGTTGAGTCAACAGTACCAATGTTGTATAATAATATTAAAGTATGATGCTAAATAAAACTAAGAAGTAAAAAGTCAGTATCCTTTCAGGCATCTGGTATAATTGAGCCAGATGTTCTTAGCCTTTGAGGAACATATCATTGGATTTCCCGTACTACGTTAGTCATCTAGTTATCTAGTTACATCTAGAGCCTTTGCCCTCTTTTGTTATTTCTCCTCTTCACTTGTATTCTCCCCCACAGCGGGATAACGAACAAGTGTGCCCACCAGCATGTCCTGCATTTGTTGGTTTCTGGGGCTCCAGTTGAGGTCCTCAGGCTTGTATGGCAAGTGCTTTGCCAACTGACTGACTCACTGCCCCAGTCCTGAGAATGTCATTTCTTAGCTAGACTGGCCTTGAATTCCTGATTTCTACTGCCTCAACCTCTCAAGCACTGAGATTACAGTTGAGCCACTGTGCTCGGTGTTCATGGTACTTTTACTTAAATTCGATGGTCAGTGATTTGATTTCCAGAGTGTTGAACTATTTTGTATTTTAAGATAACCAGATGTACTTGGGTGTTTTTAGGTTCAAGGTAAGGACCCATCAGTAGAAGTCACACAGGACCTCATTGATGAATCAGAAGAAGAACGATTTGAAGAAATGCCAGAAACTAGTCATCTTATTGACCTGCCCACATGTGAACTCAGTAAACTTGAAGAGATTGCTGACTTAGTTACCTCAGTTCTTTCCTCACCTATCCGTAGGGAAAAGCTGGCTCTGGCCTTGGAAAATGAAGGCTATATCAAAAAACTACTGCAGCTGTTCCAAGCTTGTGAGGACCTAGAAAACACTGAAGGCTTACACCATCTGTATGAGATTATTAGAGGAATCTTATTCCTAAATAAGGCAACTCTTTTTGAGGTAATGTTTTCTGATGAGTGTATCATGGATGTCGTGGGATGCCTTGAATATGACCCTGCTTTGGCCCAACCAAAAAGGCATAGAGAATTCTTGACCAAAACTGCAAAGTTTAAGGAAGTTATACCAATAACAGACTCGGAACTAAGGCAAAAAATACATCAGACTTACAGGGTACAGTACATTCAGGACATCATTTTGCCTACACCGTCTGTTTTTGAAGAGAATTTCCTTTCTACTCTTACATCTTTTATTTTCTTCAACAAAGTTGAAATAGTCAGCATGTTGCAGGTAAGTAAATTATTTTTCACAATTCTATTTTCAGGCATTACGTTCTTAATAACTTGAGCTGGTAATAAAGACTTACTTAGTTTACGTTAATTGTTCTATTAAATATAGCATGTCTTTTTTTAAAAGATTTTTAGTATAAAGTGCTTTTTTATTACATTTATTGTGTTTGTGTATTGTATGTGCATATGTGCTATACTATGTGGGTGGGCATGTTAGAGGACAGCTTGTAGGAGTTGGTTCTGTCCTTCTACCAGTGTGGGTTCCAAGGATTGAACTTAGATCATTACGCCTAGCAGCAAGTACTTTTACCCACTGAGCCATCTCCCTGCGCTGGGTCTCATGAAACCCAGGCTGGCCTTGAATTGACAATGTAGCCGGGAATAACTCCTAATGGGACTACATACATGCACCACTGCTCCTGGCCCTACCTACCAATTTTTCATTATTCTTCAGTAAAGGGCAAAAGGAAAGTTAAATATAAATATTAGGTTCCCATTATAGTAATATATATATACTATATATATAATAAATATAGTAAATGGGATCTTGTGTTTTGTTGGTTTCTTTATATTTTTATTTGGCTGACCTTGAACTTGGGATTTTCCTCCTTATATTTCCTGAGCACTGTGATTTCACTCTATACATTTCAGGATGCTTTTTACCCCCAGACAGAAAATCAGTATCAGGAAATTGGAAATGTGGTCATACTCTGGAGTTGATATAAAGGACGTCAGATTCTCAAATATAACTTTCAAGTGATTGCTTGACTTAAGGGTTTTCAAATCCACAATAGTAAATCATAACATTTTTTTATAGTTGAAAAATAAGGTCTGGAGATGTAGTTCAGTGGTAGAGTATGCTTACTTATCAGTCCCCAGTACTGTCAAAAACAGTTTAAATAAGTTGTGTAAACTAACCTATAAATATTTGTGAAATTTTGTGTGTCATTTTACATATATTTTATAATTTTATTTATGAAATCTATGATATAAAGCAAAGCTTTAAAGGAATTTCATTTTGTTTGTTCATTGTTATTTTTTTAAGGCCGGGTCTCACTAGTAGCTTTGGCTGTTCTGAAACTCACTGTGTAGGGCAGACTGGCCTTGAACTCATAATGATCCTCTTGCCTCTGCCTTCTGAGTGCTGGGATTAAAGGCTTATGCTACCATACTTAGCCTTTTATTTATTTATGATTCATGAGAGATACATTTCATGAAATTGTTATGAACTTTAAACTACCTGTTGTTTGTTTTGTTCTTGTTTGTGGCACTGAGGATCGATCTCATGGCTAGAAAAACACTGCCCCTGGGCTACATCCCAGCCCTGATTTAGAACCTCTTCCCCAGGGGTTTTGTTACCTAGAGAAGTAGCTACATAATACTGTGACAGTTGTCTCATTAAAACAAAAGCTTTTAAAATTTACAGAAAAGAAAAATTAAAATGATCTAAAGTGATGATTACTTTCATGACGTAGACAAGCAAGGATTTAGGAGAAAATATTTTAGCTACAGCTTCCTAACATATACCCTGAAACATCATGCTTTGTAGCTTAAAGAAATCACAAAAATGAATGCTCTGAATTAGCTGAGGGAGGGAGGTGAATAAGCTAGGAGTCAGGAAGCATTCTCCTAGTGAACATACTTGATATTGCCTTTATGAATGGTTTCAGCGGTTTTGACTGTCACCTCTTAAGTGCTGAATCATGTGCAAAGAATTTGAAGGGAACTTTCTCCTTTGAAAGTATTCTGAAAACACTTAAAAATCTTTAGCAAAAAAGAATAAAAATTCAATCTGGGAGGCCTGTGGGAAAAAAGTTTATAAAAGATGTGAATAGGGGAAATACATATTTACAGATACTACAGTTTTAGAATAAGTCACTTGAAATTACATTTCATAGAGGTGGGTTTTTAAATATGCTCGGTTCCTCTAAATGTATCAAGCCATGATACATAGTGTCTAAAAGGAGTCAGTGAAATACATAAAGAAGCACCATTCTGAGTCACTCATTTAAAACCCTATTTTATCTCTTTACTTTGTCTCTGAGCACCCCCATTGATGCTTAGTACTTTCTAACTAGTGAGGACTGTATCTTCAGATTAGTGCTCCACCTTATTTTGGAAACAGTGTAGAGATCCTTAGTTAATGGATGATCCATATTTTAAAAGACAGATATAGGAAATACATATTTTATATCTAGTGATATCAGTCAGAGATACTACCATTACAAGTTCTTTTAGAATATGTTAATTTAATTTAATAGAAATTATGTTTCATAGAGAAGGGTTTTGAGAATATAATGAAATCTTAACAGCACCATAATTTCACTAGTTGTCTTTTAGCAGATCTCTAAAGTGAATTTTGATATTATATAATTTTACTTTGTAATTTTCTTTCTGTAGAAAATATAGGTAAACTGGAGAAAATTACTTGCCTCACTCCAACAAACACAATTATAATTTAAACATCCCTTCTACATTTTAGACATACAAATTTATATTGAAAAATCATCAAATTTAAATTTATAATGAAAATAAAAAAGGATTATAAAAATATATACCTACTTGTCCTGGGGTCATAGCTCAGTGGTACATAATTTGTCTAGCATGCCCAAGGCCTTGGGGTTGATCCTTGGCTCTATATATTCTTTTAATGAATGCTAAGGAAATTAATACCTGTCTTTTAATAGCTCTGAGTCATCAGGTGTAATTACCATAGTGACTTGTCACTTTATTTTGTCCTTGGCTGTAATTAAAGTGCTCTGTATGATGTCACATGTTGAAGACTCCCTGCCTGCCTGCCGCCATAATCCAGCTCCCTCCACTGCTGCACTTGTGCCATGTCTTGTTCCCTTTGTCTCGTACATACGAACTGACAGTGAGATAGATCCCCAGGGTTCTTTGAGCTGTGTTTAAATTAAGAGTAAATAAAAACTGAGTTAGAAAAGTTGTCAGAATGAAAGTGAATAAATTTATTGCTCTACCTCTAGAGCTCTTGTTTGTTTTGCCTAGTACTGTGTAGTGAGATTTCTAGTTAAGTATATATTAATGGATAAACTTAAGTTCTAAGTTTAATAAAACTGTAAATATATCCTCAAATTTCAGGTTTCATGATGAAAATGCTTTTGAATTTTGATCTGATTTTATTATACTTTGTGTAAGGCATATGCATAATGTAAGTATGCTTTTGCTAATATTTCATAGCAGTTATTTCTTCTCATGCAGGAAGATGAGAAGTTTTTGTCTGAAGTTTTTGCACAGTTAACAGATGAGGCTACAGACGATGATAAACGGCGTGAATTGGTAAGTTATTTATTCAGTTTCTAAAACTTGTTTTTAAATGTTTCAGAAAACATTTTTAAGATATTATGTGTGTCATTCACACACTCACAGATGCCCCTCCCCCAGGAGATTTAAATGCCTTACAGCATGACAGAACTACAGACATTTGTTATAGTGGTAGGTATTTACATAATGGAGATTCAGAAACAAAACAACAACAGATGGAAGGAAAACACTTCTAAAATAAATGAATGATAAATCATTTGGTTCCTTAGAAATGTCCCCCCCCCCCCCCCCCCCATCCCCTCTGTTTTTCAAGACAAGGTTTCTCTGTGTAGCTTTGGCTGTCCTGGAACTCACTCGGTAGACCAGGCTGACCCAAATTCACAGAGATCCACCTGCCTCTGCCTCCAGAGTGCTGGGATTAAAGGCGTGTGCCACCACTGCGGGACGAAATGTTTACTTTTTAATGGCTTGGAGTTTGTTTTGCTTTTGTTTTGAGAGGTAACTGTATTTTAGAGGGGAAAGTAACAATTACTGTTTACCAGCGGTTAAAATTTTGTTGTGTGTTTTGCAGTTCCCTTGGTAATCCAAACACAGTTTTTTGCAGGATGGTTTTTATGCAAGTGCCCTATGTGGCATTTTTTACATTAGGTTTAGAGAAGATCAGTGTTTGAGAAATAAATCTAAGTTTACATTTAATATGATGCTGGAGTTTTTCTGTTGGTTTTTGTGTGTGTGCACATGCATAGATCTATGTCTTTATTTATATTTTACATTGGGGGAGTAGTGCACATATGTATGAGTGGAGGTCAGAGGACAGCTTTGGGAGTTGGCTCTCTCTCTGTCACGTGGGTTCCTGGAGTCAGGCTCAAGTTGTCAGGCTTGACAGCAAGTGACTCTACCCACTGAATCATCTGGTCTACCCCGGGCTTTATTTTTAAAGAGACAAAGTTTATTTATTTATTAACTGTTGCCTAGGTTGGCCTCAAATTCTTGATCCTCCTGCCTCCTGAGTGCTGGGAAGATAGTATAAGCCAGTATGCTCAGCACTAGCTTTTAATATAGTTTTTAAATGTAGATTTTGAGGAACCAGGATATGTGAAAAGGTGAGGTCCTTTAGAAGGATGAATTCCGTACTCTGGTAGCTAAACTTAAAGTATGCGTGGTTTTGTCTTCATGTTTATTGACTTATCACTTTAATTTTTAAAACCTCACAGGTGAATTTCTTCAAGGAATTTTGTGCATTTTCTCAGACATTACAACCTCAGAACAGGGATGCTTTTTTTAAAACCTTGGCAAAATTGGGAATTCTTCCAGCTCTTGAAATTGTAATGGTAATTATGGTTTCTTGTGCTTTTGGAGTTGTGAATTTGTCATAGATTCATAATTTTGGATGGTAAAATATTTGCACAGTGCTGATTCATTCATCTCTTACTGAGACACCACAAGGATGATTTCAGTTACCAGATTTTAAGATTTGTACCATCCGTGTTTGTGTTTGTTTTTCAAAGACTTGTCTTTGCTTAAGTGATGCTATGTTTCATAGAATTGGGTAAGTTGTCTTCACATACAGTTAGTAGAATTAGGATGTACTGAACCAAGGAGCCTAAGCTTCAGTACGGGAGTAGGGTTATAATTCTCAGATTTCAGTTACATGTATTTGATTCATAGACGTTCAGATAAAAAATTTAAATGAGAATAATTTTAAGTATTCATTTAAAATAAGTGTCTTTTATGAAAATTTATTGTTTGTTTTCTTGGTGTGTTTATGTGAATGTATGCCACATGTGTGCCTGTGTCAGCGGGTTACAAGTGTGCACCACTACACTCAGCTCTATGCTGACTCTTATGTATAAACTCTGAATTGTTGTTGTTGTTGTTTTGTTTTCCGAGACAGGATTTCTCTTTGTACCTCTGGATGTCCTCACACTCACAGAGATCCATCTGCCTCTGCCTCCCAAGTGCTGAATATTTCTTTTAAGATGGTAAAAGCCATTAGAAATAAGTACTGAGCTGCTTCCAAATATACCAGTCATAGAGAGAGAAAAAAAAAAAGAGATTTTAATTCAGTTTGGTGTCTTAATCCAAAAATTGGGAGGGGATACATCTATCTGGGGAAAGAAAAGAAGAAGTATTGCAGATTGAAGTTGAATGTTAATCTGAAAATCTAAGAGGTTATTCGTGGATTTGAAAGAAAGGAGGGGAATGCAAGAATAACCTTAGTTACCTTCTCTAATGTAGCTTTCCTTTTGTCAGGGCATGGATGACTTGCAGGTCAGATCAGCTGCTACAGATATATTTTCTTATCTGGTAGAGTTTAGTCCATCTATGGTCCGAGAATTTGTGATGCAAGAAGCCCAGCAGAGCGATGATGTAAGTAATGATGCTGTAGTTCTGTGCTACCCATTGAGAAGAGCTAACTGTTGCAAAGAAGTCATAACCATAATCTTAAATTTAAGAATATGTAGGACTAATGGAAGACATTTTAATCCCTTAGAAGTGCAAACCAAGCAGTTACCTTGTGTAACTAAGAATTTGTTTTTACTTATTCTTACTCTGGTCCCTTTTTTGTTTTGCTTATTCTTTTTTTTTTTTTTTTCTCGAGACAGGGTTTCTCTGTGTAGCTTTGTGCCTTTCCTGGATCTCGCTCTGTAGACCAGGCTGGCCTCGAACTCACAAAGATCCCCCTGCCCCTGTCTCCCCAGTGCTGGGATTAAAGGTGTGTGCCACCACCGCCCGCCTTGTTTTGCTTATTCTTACTCAGTTCCTTTTTTAAAATGGAATTGAAAGTTGAATAAGAAAAATAATTGTATTTATACAAAATGAACTGAAGTTATAGATCTGCCTGCCTCTACTTCAAAAGTGCTGGCATTAAAGGCATGTGCACCATTGACCAGCTAACTACATTATAGATTTTTTTTTAATGTGTTTTATTTTTAGTCTTAATATATGTTTATATTTTTGCTTTCTGCATTTCTTAGTTGCTTCCAATGTTTCTTGGCTTAGTGTTATTGTTTGTTTTGTTTTGTTTTTGTTCTTCTGCTTTCTGTTGTAAGATTTGTGTGTGTGTGTGCATCAAGCACATTCACACAGGTACTACCAGGGGCCAGGAGAAGTCATCAGATTCTTTGAATGTATAATCACAAGCAGTTATCTGCCACCCAATCTTTGTGTTAGGAACCAAACTTAGGCTGTCTATTTTTGCTTTGAGACACTTAGCATGTACATCAGCCCTCTGTTGCACAAGTCCTAAATGATCTTATAATGAACACTCAGAGCCAGATATTGGGGTAAATGCTGAAAGATCAGTGGAAACAAGCCACAGCCACTTCCACCTCTCCAACTCCTCAGCCAAAAAGAACTAATTCCTGTCTCCTCCCACCTTATATTCCTTTCTCTGCCCAGCCATATCACTTCCTATCTCAGCCTAGTGCTGGCATTAAAGGTGTGTGATCCCAAGTGCCAGAGTCAAAAGTGCGCCACCACTGCCCAGTCCTCTGTGGCTAACTCTGTGGCTGGCTCTGTCTTCTGATCTTCAGGCAAGCTTTATTTCTTAGATTACAAATACATCACCACAGCTCTGCCTCAGCTTTTCCAAAAGTGCTGTCATGCAGACGTGTGTCACCATCACTTTACATTTTTTACAGAAAGCTTGGAATGCTTCTATAGTTTAGACAATAAATAAGTAATAGTTTGAGCATGGTGTCTCATACCTGAATCTCAACACTTTTGGGGGCCAAGACAGAAGGGTTGCCACAAGTTCAAGGCCAGCCTGGACCTTCTTACATACTCTGTTAGAACAAGACTTTTGTTGGTTGTTTTTTTTACTCTTTTGGCTCTTTGTTCTTTGACTTTTTGTTCTTTTGGGGGACCCGCCACCCAGCTCCCAAATAAATCACACAAAGAGGCTTGTTCTTAATTTATAAATGCCTGGCTTTAGCTTGACTTATTGCCTGCCAGCTCTTTGTAACTTTAACATCTACCTTTTGCCTCTGGACTTTCACCTTTCTCTTACTTCTGTAATCTTACTTACTCCATGGCTGGCTGGGTGGCTGGCCTCTAGCATCCTCTTTCTTCCTCTCTCGTTCCATCTTCCTCTTGACTTTTTCCCTAGATTTCTCCTCCTATTTATTCTCTCTGCCTGCCAGCCCTGCCTATCCTTTCTCCTGCCTCGATATTGGCCATTCAGCTCTTTATTAGACTATTAGGTGCCTTAGACAAGCAAAGTAACACAGCTTCACAGATTTAAACATATGCCACATAAAAGAATACAACATGTCTTTGCATCATTAAACAAGTGTTTCACAGCATAAACAAATATAACACATCTTAAAGTAATATTCTACACAAGACCCTGTCTGAACCACCATCCCCCCAAAATGTTTTATGTTAACTATGTTAACCATGGTGGCTGTTTTTGTTTGGTTGGTTTGCGGTTTTGTTTGTTTGGAGGGCATTGGTTGTAGGTTTTGTTTAGATTAATTTTTCACTTATGTGTAGGTAAGTGGTGCATGTATGCTGGTACTTGGGGAGGCCAGAATAGGGTGTCCATTACCCTGCAGCTGGAGTTATAGGCAATTTTGAGCTGTCTATTGTGGGAGCCTGTTTTCCTGCTTCTTGGACTTAGCATTTCAGCTGTCCCCAGGCCAAAAGCTTCCATAGGAAACTTTTTTCTGCCCGATAAGCTCAAAGAAGAGCTTTTTTTTTTTTTACTACCCGTAAAGCTCAAAGAAAGATTTTTTCCCCCAGTTTGCGCTCATAGCCCCCAAAGTTAGAAAATTGAGGAGGTTTTCTGTCTAGTTGCCTTACTTATGTTAAATTTTTTTCTACACAATCTTACACTTCTAAGTTTTTACTACAGTATATTACTACACTATACTTTATACTTATTTTTCAGATAGAAATTGAGAAAGAGAAGATAGAAATTTTGATAGAAGAGGTTTTTGCACTGCAGCATCGGACATCCTTCCAGTCCGTTTTTTCCTTTTCTCTCGAGGATAAAAGCCCCTGCCCCTTATTAATATTCATATTCCAGTACAACACCAGGCATATCCCTCTTTTTCCACTGGCAGGACCTGACAACGCACTTTCGCCAAAAACTCTGTAATAAAACTATTATTTTCCTTTGTCTTTATTCCCTGTTCATTTATCTTTAGTCCCCCCCCCCCTTTATTTTTTCTTTTTTTTTTTTCTTTAGTCCCTGTTCATGGCGCCATTCTGCGGGGCGTTTACTCACCAACCCCACAGTTCCCGAGTTTTCTTGAGTGCAAGCAGCAGGAAATATTAGATAGAAGGATTGTGGAGATAGACAGAAAATAAAGGATAGCCTCCAGAGGGCTTGGAACCTATTCCAACAGGCCCTGACTGTCTCTGCCCCAGGGTATTTATAGAAATGCTAAGGGGTGGAGCAAAAGACCTCCCCCCAGCACAGCCAAGTGTAGACCCATCTGCACTCAGGCCTGTGGTCCTAATCATACTCTCTATGAGGACCTGCTGAGTAAAGCCACGAGGAACCTGAAAACAGGCTCCCACAGTCTGTCATGGGTGCTGGGAACTGAACTCTGATCCCTTTGGAAGAGCAGGACCTGCTTTTAACTGCTGAGCTGTCTCTCTAGACTCCTGAACACCAGATGATGCTGAACCCTAGTTTATTATTATCTCATTGTGATATTCTTAATGCCAGCCTTTATAGAAGATAACTTTGACATTAATATTTCTGTTGAAATTAACATTCTATCTTTGATTCTTATATGGTTAAAAGGTCTTCATCTTAAATAACCATAAATCTCAACTCATACCATGATAATCATGAACAGTTAACTTTTTAAAATTCTTAACTCTTAAAAATTGGATTTGTTTTCATTAGCAGTATTTTCTTGTTTATGTTTAATTGATAACAGAGAAGTAGTTACTAACTTTTCAGAATGAAAACTAAGTTTCTTTCCTTGGTCCCTCTCTTTGAGATTAAGGTCTTATATTGCTTTAAGCTGGCCTTGAGATCACATGTTCAAGGAATCCTTCCACCTCAGTGCTGCCCACTTACACTTTTCTTAAACTTACAGTCTGAAAAGAACATTCATTCATTCATTTTATTTTCTTTTATTCCCCTACTCTTAAGATAGGGTCTTAAGTACTCCATTACCATTATGTGGCTGAGGCTGACCTTAAGCTTCTTCCCCTGCCTCTGCTTCCCAAGTGTTGACATACGCCACCATGCCCAGTTTATGTAGTGCTGGGCATCAGGCCCAGGCTTCATGCATGCCTAGGCGAGTGCTCTATGTGCTAAGTATGTCCCCAGCCTCTTCCTGAGCTGTATAATGTTACTGAGCATGATATACATATACTACACCATTTTATATAGTTGGAAGTATATAAGATTTTAGTGTCTGCAGAGATTGGTGGTCTAGAACCAAGCTTGCCTTTTCAGGAACCAAATGGCAACTATATTACTTTTAGGTGGATTTGGTATTGCAATAGACTAATTTTAATTGATGAGCTGAGTGCCTTTGGGACAAGATCTTGCCATCCCATATTTCTGTATATAGCATAACCTTCAGATCTGTGGTTCACTTGAGTACATTAGAATCTAAGTTTTACTGGGCATATGGAATACAGTTTATTTATAATAATAATGGGTGTTTGGCATGTCCTAAAGCTCACCTAACTAATTTCCCTAGGATCTTTTCTTTTGTGATAACTATTGTCTAACCGGTTGTCAGTTTTTTTTCATGTTTTGCTCATTTCTGGTAGAAGGATAAATCCAGTTGTCACTAAATCTTGGTCAGAAGCAGAAGCCTGGTTGGATTCTTATTTTTGAAGCAAATTGTATTGTACTTCACTGGGCGTATTTGGGATTGGGCTGTTTGTGGATTCATGCCTCTTTATTGCTTTCTTCCATAATTGTTTCTCACTAGAATGAGACTAGGATTTTTTTTTCTTTTTTTATAACCCATAAGCTAGCCTTGATAGCCCACTCCTTTAATCCCAGCATTCAGGAGCTGAGGCAGGTAGAGCTGTCTGAGTTTGAGGCCAGCCTGGTCTACATAGTGATTTCCAGGCCAACTAAGGCTGCATAGTGAGACTCCCATCAAGATCAGCCTGGGCAGCTTAGCAAGTTCCATCTCTTTAATGTTTTCCCCTAATTTGTCTCATCCATTTCTCAATCGTGATGTTTTGTTTAGCATAGTCCTAGCAGCAGTGGGCTGTCCATTTATTTATACCATTATAGCTGGAGTATGTTATAAGTACATCATCTAGGGTTGTGTAACTGTTTTAGTTACTTTTCTACTTCTGTGACAAACACTGTGAACAAGACAACTTACGGAAGAGTTTATTGGTGATTACAGTTCCAGATGGTGAGTCCATGATCATCATGGCAATGGGGCATGACAGCAAGCAGGCAAGGATGGCACTGGACCAGTGCCTGAGAGCTCACATCACATCACAAGCAAAAGGCAGAGAGTGCTAATTGGGAAGCCTCCAAGCCCATCTCTAGTGAGAACTCCTATACCTTCCCAAACAGTTCTACCATCTGGGGACCAAATATTCAAATCCATGAGCTTGTAGGGCCATTTTCATTCAAACCACTATAATTACAAAAAGATGTTATTACAAAAAGAGTCTAATATCAAATTGGTTAGAATATACTTTTGATGACAATGTTTTTCCTTTAACATGACAATCACTTTTGTCCTACTGTAATGCTTAAGATTTCTGTTAAAAAAGAAAAAAAAAAAAATGGTGGTTCAGTCAGTAAAGTGCTTTGCCACACAAGCATGAGTACCAGAGTTTGGGTCCCCAGAACCCATGTCAAAAAAAAAAAAAAAAAAAACCCTAGCACCTGTAATCCCAGTGCTGGGTTAATGAAAACTGGATGTTTGTGTTAATCAGTGAGAGACCCTGTTTCAAAAAGTAATGTGCAAGCTGGGCAAGGTAGCACACACCTTTAATCCTAGCACTAGAGAGGGAGAGGCAAATGAATCTCTGTGAGTTCAAGACCAGCCTGGTATACATATTGAGTTCCAGAGTTCCAGGACAGCCAATGACTCCATACAGAGAGTTATCTCAGAAAAACAACAATCAAAAAACTGGAGGAAGATGCTGGACATTAGGCTTCTGTACACACTTACACTACACACATACACAAAGAATAAACTTATGTAACAGTAAACCTAATACTAAGTCACTTTATGACATTATTCTCAGATCTTGTGAAAAGTTGTGTGCCAAGTTACTGCTTGCGCTTTTTCTAGGAAGAGTTTTCTCTTTAAAGATTGAAAAGATCATGTGTTTGATCAACCTACTGATTTATACTCAGAGCTAAAATCTAGAATGGTAACAGTGAACTGTCTCTGTCTCTGTCTCTCTCTGTCTGTCTGTCTGTCTCTCTCTCTCTCTCTCTCTCTCTCTCTCTCTCTCTCTCTCTCTCAGTCTCTATCTCTGTGTATGTCTGTTCACTCTAAATATTTTCAGAACTTTGAGAAACAGAAAAAAATCTTTTAAGTAAGGTATTATATGCTTTGATTTTTTTTTTTTTTTCCTGTGCTCTGATTTTGTTCCTTCAGTTGGTGTGTTTGTCTTATGTCAAGGTCTTACAGAAACATATTTTCTTTCAGGATATACTTCTTATAAATGTGGTGATTGAACAAATGATCTGTGATACTGACCCTGAACTAGGAGGTGCAGTTCAGTTAATGGGACTTCTTCGTACTCTAATTGATCCAGAGAACATGTTGGCTACAACTAATGTAAGAACTCACACTGAGATTAAAGGTGTTTTGGCCTTATCAGTCTTAAATGGTTTTATAATAAGATTTTTAGAAACAACAAATTCTTTGAAAAGTATTTGTACTTAAAAACCAATGGTTTTCTTACAATTAATTTTCAGTAAATACAGCATTGTTATCTGTTCAGCTCCTTTTTTGTTGTTAGCTTTTTCGTTTATTTGTTATGGGTAGAGGGTATGCATGGAGATCCAAGGATAACTTGCAGGCAGTAGCTCTGTGCTGCTACCACATGGGACCCACAGATGAAACTCAGGCTTGGTCATGATTGACAGCAGTGCTTCTCTCTGCTGAGCCCTCACTGGCCCAAGAATATTTAGATTAGGGATTTAGTTTTTGTTCTTTGGCTTCTATATGATAACTTGTTTAAAAACTTTGTACACAGCATTATTTTTTAATAATTTTTTTGGTTTTTCGAGACACAGTTTCACTGTGTAACCCTGGCTGTCCTGGAACTCACTCTGTAGACTAGGCTGGCCTCAAACTCACAGAGATCCACCTAGCTCTGCCTCCCAAGTGCTGGGATTAAAGGCGTGCCCACCACTGCCCATAAAAAAATATAATAATTTTTGCCGGTAGTGGTGGCGCACGCCGGTAGGATTTGCTGAAGGAGGTGGAGGCAGGAGGATCACGAGTTCGAGGCCAGCCTGGGCTACACATTTAAAAAGAAAAAAAAAAAAAGAAAAAAAAAAAGAGAAGAAAAAAAATATAATAATTTTTAATAATGGTTTTTAAATAATACTGGACTGTATTTTAAGATAGTAAACAGGGTAGCAAATTTTATTTTACGTGGTCTTATCACAATAAAAAGGAAGAAAATTGATGTAAACCAAAGAATTTTTTTTTTTTATTTTTTTATTGTTGTTTGTTTTTGGTTTTTGAGACAAGGTTTCTCTGTGTATCCCTGGCTGTCTTAGAACTCTCTCTGCAGACCAGGCTGGCCTTGAACTCACAGAGATCCGCCTGTCTCTGTCTCCTGAGTGCTGGGATTAAAGGCGTGGGCCACCACTGACCACTCAACCCTAAGATTTTTGTTTGTTTGTTTGTTTGTTTTTGTTTTTTGAGACAGTGTTTCTCTGTGTAGCTTTGTGCCTTTCCTGGCACTCACTCTGTAGCCCAGGCTGGCCTTGAACTCAGAGATCCACCTGGCTCTGCCTCCCGAGTGCTAGGATTAAAGGTGTGCCTCAGCCTTAATTACATAAATCATGAAAGGTTCAAGGAGGATTCCAGAATATTAATAGTGGTTATTTCAATATGAAATATCATTTTTTCCTTAATAAAATTCCCTCATAATTAGAGTATGTACATTATTTTTAAACTGTTGTAAGTAGCCAGGCGGATCTCTGTGAGTTCGAGGCCAGCCTGGGCCACAGAGTGAGTTCCAGGAAAGGCACAAAGCTACACAGAGAAACCCTGTCTCGAAAAACCAAAAAAAAAAAAAAAAAAACTGTTGTAAGTTAGTCAACCCAATTTAATAAGGCAGTAATCTTCTAAATTAAAACTTTCATTCTTTAAGGAACAGATTTGAATTTCATCTTTTCATTCAGTAGCCTGATAAATTGTTTCAGTAGTTTTTCAGATTTGGATGAGCAGTGAAATGTAGGGGTGTCAGTGCCTATTCACTCCCATCCCCCCTCCGCGTGCGCGCGCGCGCGCACACACACGCACACACACACACACGTTTGAGGAATGAACCCAAGACCCTGCACATACTAGTCAAATGCTTAAGCACCAAAGTACATTTGCAAGTCCTCGAGCTCCAATTTTTAATCACCTAAAATATTTACAATCATAATCCCAGGGAAAGGTGACTTAGCAGGTAAGTGCATTTGTCTCTTGCAGAACAGAGTTTAGTTCCTTGTACCCATGTTAGGCAGTTTACATCCACCAAGGATTCCAGACCCCTTTCTGCCATCTGCAGGCATCCACATGCATGTGTGTACACATACACGCATGTGAATGAAAATAAATTTTTAAAATCATAATCCTCACAGCTTTCAAGTACCCAGTGCATTGCTGTTGGTTGTGATCACCATGTTGTTCAGTAGACTGGTCTATTCTTCATTACACTTCAGACTGCCAGCATCTTTAAAAGTTTCTGAATTTCCTTGGAAAAACTGTTTCTACTTTTTTTCACTCTAATTTTTTTAATGTCTAATGTGAATTATTAGACTTCATATCTGGAATTCAAATTGAAGTATATGTATCTAAGTTTGCTTCTTTGACTCTAGGTAGTTTAAGATTCTCTTTTTTTTTTTTTTTTTTTTTTTTTTTTTGGTTTTTTCGAGACAGGGTTTCTCTGTGTAGCTTTGCGCCTTTCCTGAAGCTCACTTGGTAGCCCAGGCTGGCCTCAAACTCACAGAGATCCGCCTGCCTCTGCCTCCCAAGTGCTGGGATTAAAGGCGTGCGCCACCACCGCCCGGCCTTTTACATTATCTTAAAGTACTATTATTAGAGTATGACCTTCACTGCTAATTCTTGAAAATCTTTCTTAAATGCAAAGGTCATAAAGTGGTTTTTTTTAAACATTTTATTTCAGAAAACTGAAAAGAGTGAGTTTTTAAATTTCTTCTACAACCATTGCATGCATGTCCTCACAGCTCCACTTTTGACCAATACGTCAGAAGACAAATGTGAGAAGGGTAAGTTCTCTTGTTTATTTGCATACGACGACCATAAAGTATTACTTGGTGCTTTATATGACAGGGAAGTTATTACTGAAAGATTTAATGTGCAATATGAAGTCATGATTGTCCTTGTTCGAGTGTCTTTGGTAAGAACTATCAATGCATAATTTGTGGGACAAGGTTTTTTTCCTAGTGTGTATTTTTTGTTGCTTCTCCATATTTGTTGCCTAAGTCATGCTCATGACTTACCAATGACAAGTTCTAGTTTATAAATTAAAGTGGAATGGAGACAAAGATGGTTTTGAAGCATTGTGAGTAAAGAACTCTTTAGGCATTTGTAGCTGTATAGGTCCAATTTGGCAGCAATTTTTGGTTTAGTAGAGTCACCAACTAAGAGGATGACATGGTCAGATGTGGCAACAGGCTTATAATGTCTGTACGGAGAGGTGGAGGCAAGAGGGATGAAAAGCCAGTTCTAGCTGCCTAGTAAGGCTAGCCTGAGCTATGAGTCTCAAAGGAGACAGGGGAAATCAGTCAAGACAATGTTTATGAAATTAATAAAAGTTACAACATAGGCATACCCCATTTAATAACTCTAATTGCTTTCTGATTATATACCCTAAAGAGAATTTTTACTTACATGATAGGTTCAGAACTGTTACTATATTGTTTATGATAGGAAAATGAACAGATTGTAGAGTATCTATATAATGGAAGATTGCAGTTAAAATAATTGAAATGAATTTTAGTGTATCAACTAAATTATCAAAACTGCTAAGTTGCCAGGTGATGGTGGCATACTCATTTAATTCCACCACTCAGGAGGAAGAGGCAAGTAGATCTCTATGAGTTCAGGGCCAGAAACTGTCTGGGGACCGGGGTAGGGAGGTGTTAGGTAAACTTTAAAAAAAAGAAGAAAAAAAGGAAGCATGTTCCAGAAGATTTTTGTTGTAGTATGTATGTTAAAATAGTTCATTTTCATGGTCATTTTAACACTTACACCATAAGCAAATATATAGCTAATACTGTTAATAGATACATATGTACTTTTGTTGGCTTTATCAAAACTAACTTAACATACTTTTTTGAGTTTAAAAAAAAAAAAACTGTTGGGATTTTCTGTGTGCCACTTCACCTTCTCGGTCCCACTATACCACAACCTTAGTTCCTAAGGATATGCCCAAGAGTTTTGTCTCCTGTACTGGCTTCTGTTCTTGTGGTGTGTTTATTATTTTCCCATTTCATATTTTATTTACGTTTACTTCTGTTGAGATCTATTCATAGTGATGTCTAGGTTCCTTAGGTATTTTAAATCTGGCATAGATAGTATTCTGAGTATTAGCAGTTTAACCATTCTTCTTCCTGTGTACTTTCGTTTCAAGCTTTCCCCAGTTGTAAATAATGTTCCTGTGTGCATTGCATTTTTCTGTGCAAATGAGCTTATATGTGCTCTAGAAAGTATCCTTTTGCCAGGCACATATTTTTAAGCATAAACACATTGTTAAAGTATGCATTGCTCTGAAGTTTTAAACTTCCAGGATTTTGTGTTTTTTAATGTGATGCAGAAATATATCCTAATTGTTAAATGGTGAATAAAAAGAAAAATATGTGTCTGTCTTACCTGTTTTTAATCTCACCTTTTCATCACAGCACTTTCACTGTTACTATCTTCTTTGTCTCTGTTATTTGTGAGACAGGGTTTCTCTGTGTAGCCCTGACTGTCCTGGAACTCACTGTGTAGACCAGGCTGGCCTCAGACTCACAAGAGACCCACCTGCCTCTCCCTGCCTCTCTGCTTCTCTGCCTCCCTGCCTCCCTGCCTCCCTGCCCCTGCCTGGATTAAAGGTTTGCACCACTATGCCTGGCTCACTTCCATTATATTTTAATAATCTACCTCTGCACCTAATTCTGTAAAAGATATATAATATTCAACCAAAGTAAACAACTCAAT
Source organism: Peromyscus melanophrys (assembly GCA_902168415.1). Lineage (NCBI taxonomy): Eukaryota > Metazoa > Chordata > Mammalia > Rodentia > Cricetidae > Peromyscus > Peromyscus melanophrys. The sequence continues at coordinate 9,839 of CABHPR010127286.1, read as the reverse complement.
AGTTACTATGAAATTAAAAAGAAATTATGATTGAGGTTGTTTGTATATTGTGAAATATTAGGAAAATGTAAGATTGTTAGCTGAAGTAGTTGATTTTAATTTTTCTTTTAAAGATAATATGCTTGGATCTAACAAAACCAATACAATTTGCCCTGGTAAGTAAAAATAAATATTTTATAAGTACAAATTATGAGGTTTTTCTTAATCAGTATAGTGGGGGGGGGTGTATGTGTAGATAAGAGAAGTATTTTTTAAGATAAAAATAAAATCCAAGGATAGACTCACCCTTTTATTATAAGGAAGAAAGTCTACTTTCCAACTATAAATGATGAGAAACAGATTGTTTTCTCTGTAAATTTGTTGTTGTTTTAACATTGCTTTGAGAAATGATTATTTGTAAGTTGATAATTCAGTTCTTATATTTTAGATGTAATTGACTACCATCCCTTAGGAGCCATACTTTAGCACAGTGCTGTACTTGGTCTATGAGTCTTCATCTTTTACCATTTGCTTCTCTTTAGAATATGCATTCAAGGTATGGGCCTGATGATATTGAAGCTATGTGCATTTACAATTACATTCTTTCTACCAACCTTATCAAAGCCCCAGGAGAAACAACAGAAACCTCTAGGAGAGCTTCCACAGGAGAATGTTCAGAGATTGAATTAAAGTGATTTCTTGACTTAAAATAGAAAAAGGAAAACAATATAATTAACGGTACAGATCACTGTTTTAAAATATCTTTTGTGTGGGTCTGGAAAATGGCTTAGCAAATGAGCCTGGAGACCTGTATTCCATCCCTAGAACCCACATAAAGGTGGAAAGGAGACATTGTCCTTTGACCCCCACAGGATTCCCACACATACATCACACACAAGCACAATAATACCCTTTAAAACTTCCCGTAGAGCTAGAGAGATGGCTCAGCAGTTGAGAGCACATTCTGCTCTTGGGCAGAAGATCTGAGTTCACTTTCTAGCACTCATTTCATAGCTCAAACTGCCTGTAACTTAATCTCCAAAGTATAAGGCTCTCTTCTGGCCTTCAAAGGCACCTGCACTCATGTGCACAAACTCACACAAATATACATATACTTAAAAATAACAAATCTTACATAATTAAAAATAAAAAATATGAGAAAATTTCATGGTTAAGGACTAGTTCTAATTTTGCATCTGGTATACTGGCTGTTACAGAACTTAGTTTGGAACAAGTAAGACTCTCTTCTTGCAGTTGACATAAAAAACAGTCAAGTTTTATTTTGTGTGTTTCAAGGCCATTTTGTTAATTAAAAGAATGCTGCATTATTTCCAGAAGCAGTCAAGATCCATAAAATGTTTGTGTGGACTACAGAGGCTCTTCTCTTCCAGAAAAACAGTTCAGTTCCTAACACCCACATTGCACAGTTCACAGCTGCCTGGAACACCCTCTCCAAGGGACCCACATCTTCATCTGGCCTTCATAGGCACCTGTACATATGTGGCATGAACACACATGGGGGAGTGGGGAAGGATATGTTCAAGTGTGTAATATTCCTGTTGAAATCAAATAGTTATACTAGATGGCATTGATTGTGTTAACTTTTTATTTGGCTCGATTCTGTAATTTCAGGGTAGTGTTTCTTTTCTAAAACATTATAAAATGATTATTTACATTAAGTCCTTGGTAGATATTAAAGTTTGATGTACAGTCATCGTTTCATGAAGCAGAGCATCTTTAGAAGGGTAACCTGAGTTGGTGTATTCAAGGTGGTTACTGATAAAATCTCAGTGAAATAGTTTTTGTTTGATACTTAAATAGCAAAAAATAATATTTTTCTTAAAGATGGCTTTTCTAAAATGTCAGGCTGCCCTGGGACTGCACAGACAGCACAGTCACATGCAGGCTGTCTTCTGGTCCCCAGACCTCACGAGGTAGGAGGAGAGAGCCCACTCCTGAGAACTGTCCTCTGCAACCACACTAGCGCTTCCATGCACATACATGAATAAATGTAAAAGGAATTGTATTGAGCCACTTCAGGAAGAACTTTTGAGGCCTTTCCTCCTTTCATGGATTTGTTCATATTTGCAGTGGTAGCACTAAGAATACATTGTGAGGAAAATGTCAGTGTGACAGGCTTTATTATCACATTTGTAGATTTATATTGAGCTTTTCTTTCTGTTACTACATTTTTTAACACAAGAGCCTTAAAACAGATACTTTTAAATAGTCTACATCTATAAAAGTAATATTTATGTACCCTTTTTAAATTATATAAAATGTACTTTTGCTCTAAGATATAGAATGTATTTATTCTCTTTAGGTGTATTATATTTATTCTCACTAGATATCTTTCTTTTGTAGATAATTATCAAACAGCACAGCTACTTGCCTTAATTTTAGAGTTACTCACATTTTGTGTGGAACATCACACATACCACATAAAAAACTATATCATGAATAAGGACTTGCTAAGAAGAGTTTTGATGTTGATGAATTCAAAGCACACTTTCTTGGCCTTGTGTAAGTAACACTTTAACGAGCATTTTTGTAAAAATGGTTAAAGAAGTGCTTCTTAGTAGAGGTAAGTGCCAGTTCATGTGGAGTCATCTGCTTCTTAGTAGAGGTAAGTGCCGGTTCATATGGAGTCATCTGCTTCTTAGCAGTGTGTGTGATGTTAATGAGATGGCTAAGAGAACTGACTGCTTTTGCTTCGTGTTCTGTTATCTGGGGGCAAAAGCAAGAGGAGTGGGACATACTGGTTTCCCACATGCATATTGCTTACATTTAGATTGAATTGAATTATCCTAGGTTTTGTTGGAATACAGTACCATGTGCAGTAACATCATTGCTTAATAGAACTGTTCTGGTATGTTGGAGCTTCATCAAACTATCATATTTTACGTGTGGGTGGGTGGGTGCGTGCATGCATGTGTGTGTGTGTGTGTGTGTGTGTGTGTGTGTGTGTGTGCGTGTGTGTGTGCGCGCGCGCACGCGCACACATGCACACCTGTACCTCAAGCTCATTATGTAGTCAAGGGTGGCCTTGATCTTTCTAATATTCCTTCCTTTACCCTTGAGTATTGGGATTACAGACAAGTGCTGTCGTATCCAGTTTATGCAGCTCTGAGTATTGAACTGAGGCCATTGTGCATGCCAGGCAATTCTACCAGCTAAGCAACAATGCCAGCCTTGTTTGGTACTCTTAATCCCCCTATCCTCCTTTATGTTTAGGTCCTTAAAATGATCACACCTGTAATCCCAGCAGTTGGAAGGTGGAGGCAGGAGGATCAGGATGAATTCAGGATCATTCTTCAATACATAGCAATTCGTACATTGGCCTGGGACATGACACCTTGACTCAAAAGGACAAAACAAACAAGCAAAAATTTAAAAAACGCTAACAGCCTGTGGTTTTTATTTTTTTTCCTGTCCCTGTACAGATGTACATAAACATATTCATACACATAAAGGGGTTTTTTACCTTTATGAAAATTAGATTGTGCTAGTACATTTCAATGTCCTTCACTACTGCAAATTATTTGGTTTTATTTTTTTCTTTGTAATGATAGCTAAATAACACTTCATGATATGATTTCCACAAACGTTTTACCATCTAAAGCATAGATTACAGAATTGTTTTTGCTTTTTCACCCATTCCCAACTACATTATGTCTAGTACAATAATCTTTTATATGCTAATGTATTTCTGTAAGATTCACAATAATAGGATTATCAGGCAAACTTTTTTGGTTTTTCAAGACAGGGTACAGCTTTGGAGCCTGTCCTGGAACTCACTCTGTAGCCCAGGCTGGCCTCAAACTCAGAGATCCGCCTGCCTCTGCCTCCCGAGTGCTAGAATTAAAGGCGTGCGCCGCCGCCATCAGGCGTTTGTGTACTTTTTCATATATTGTTTTTAAATTTCAACATCTACCTACCTACCCAGGTTACTTTCCCAAAAACTGAAGCCTTGCAAAAACTAAAGCATTTGGCATTTTCCAAGCATCATATAATACCACACTATGGATGGGTGGGTGGGTGGGTGGGTGGAAGGAAGGAAGGAAGGAAGGAAGGAAGGAAGGAAGGAAGGAAGGAAGGAAAGGAAGGAAAGGAAAGGAAAGGAAAGGAAAGGAAAGGAAAGGAAAGGAAA
>CABHPR010127285.1:20837-38771 GCA_902168415.1 Peromyscus melanophrys | reverse complement strand
TGTGTGTGTGTATTTTATATGTGCACCTGTGCATTCATGAAAAGACCAGATAAAGATGCTGAGTGCCCTACTCTGTCACTCCCCACTGTATTCCTTTGTGGCAGGGTATCTCACTGAAGTGGAAGATAGGCACTGGCAATCAGTAAGCCCTGGAAATCTTCCCTCCACAGCTCTGGGGTTACAGGCATGTGCTTGGCCACATATGGCTCAACCACAGTTCCTTTAATAGATAGTGCTGGGAAAATCGGTATCCTCATCTAGTGGAATGATACTAGGTCCATTTCTCTCACTGAATCAATTCAAAACTCTTGACATAAGCCCTCAAACTCTGACATGGCTAGAGAAAAGCAGAGAAGGAACGTGTTGAGATACAGCATGTGGAAGCACTTTCTGAAAAGGCTTCCAAAAGCACAGATACAATCCAACTGACAAAGAGGAGAACACAAAATGAAACAGTTTCCATACAGTACGGGGAAACGATCGTCAGAGGAAAGAAACAACTGAGGGGCTAGAAAGATGGCCCAGTAGTTAAGAGCTCTTGCTACTCTTGAGGACCAGAGCTCAGTTCTCAGCACCCACATCGGGAAGCTCCTAAGTACCTAGAACTCCAGCCTCAGGGGGGCTGATGCCTTCTTATAGCCTCCACGAACACCTGTAGTTGTGTGCACACCCTCCCCAAATATGTATTTGAAATAAAAAAGAAACTGAAATAAAAAGAAATGGCCTAAAAAACTTTGCTATTTGTACATCAGACAGGGGATTAATATCCTGACTATATAAGGAACTCCTAAAATGAAGCACACAAAAATCCAAATCGTCCAATTAATAACTGGCCCAATGAACTCAATAAACAGCTCTCCAAAGAAGAAATAAAAATGGCCAATATGTATTTGAGAAAGAGTTCAACATTCTTAGTCATCAAAAAAAATGCAAATTGAAACTTCACCAGGATTTCAGCTCTCTCCATTCAGGGTGAGCACCATCAAGAAAGCAAATAACAATAGGTGCTGGTGAGGATGTGAGGAAAAGGAGATCCCTTTACAGTGCTAGTGGGGATATGGGAAAACATCCACATACAGTGCTGGTGAGGGTGTGGGGAAAGATCCCTATACAGTGCTGGTGAGGATGTGGGGAAAGGAAATCCCTATACAGTGCTGATAAGGCCTTAGCTTGACTTGTTTCTTGCCAGCTTTCCTTAACTTATTCCATCTACCTTTTGCCTCTGGGCTTTTCCTATTCTCTTAGTTCTGTAAACCTTACTCTTACTCCATGGCTTGCTGTGTAGCTGGGTGGCTGGTCCCTGGAGTTCTCCTCCTTCTCTGGCTACTTCTCCTTTTCTCCTCCCAGATTTCTCCTTCTATTTATCCTCTCTGCCTCCCAGCCCTGCCTATCCTTTCTCCTGCCTTGCTATTGGCCATTCAGCTTTTTATTAGGCCATCAGGTGTTCTAGACATGCACAGTAACACAGCTTCACAGAGTTAAACCAATGCAACATAAACAAAAGTAACACACCTTAAAATAATATTCTCCGGACACTGCCAGCCGCCACCATGACAAACAGCATGTGAAGATGCCGGTAAGCCACAAGACATGTGGCAAGGTATAGATTTATAGAAATGGATTAATTTAAGCTATAAGAACAGTTAGCAAGAAGCCTGCCACGGCCATACAGTTTGTAAGCAATATAAGTCTCTGTGCTTACTTGGTTGGGTCTGAGCGGCTGTGGGACTGGCAGGTGAAAGAGATTTATCCTGACCGTGGGCCAGGCAGGAAAACTCTAGCAACAAATGGCGCCAGAACGTGGGGCAGGAATTTCCACTTAAAACCTGAGAAAGCATAAAAAGAAGATTCTAAAACAGAGCTAAAACAGCTTCGTAGTTGTCTTTCTCAAGTTAGCGGCAGCCTGCTTGTTTGAGCTACTATGGCGGGTTCCTGGTGTGTGCGCTCGCTCGACCTGCAGTATGGCGGGAATGAGGCCTCTGCAAGTGGCACATTAAGCCTTTGCTAGTACAAAAAAAAAAGAGGTTTCTGGGCTAAACACTGCTTTGATAGAAGCATAGACCCACGAAGGCTCCCAGAGCTGGTGGTAAACGTATCACCGCCAAGTTGGGAAGCTGAGGTGGGCGGAGCCAGCAGCCATAGTGCCATTTCAGTCTTAGAATGCTGCAGTTTAAAGTAACAGGCTCAAGGTAATATAAAAAATAAGCCACGTAAAGATGGCTACCACACAGAGAATCTGGATTATGTTCTCTTTGATATTCGTAACTGAAGAAAAACATTTGATTGCAAAAGCTGTTGAGTTATGCCAAAATGTATATTTTAAAGGTAACTTGACTTCAAAATTTGGATGTAAGGATATGTTGCTTTGGAAAAGAAGCTCTGCTTTTGTTTCCACAGAAAGCCAGAGGCTATGGATTTATTCCAGATTAAGATATATCAGGTTTGACCAGCCAAGACCCCCTGAAAGGTCTCTGATGACACCATGGCCCAGATGATCCAACATCCAGAACAGTTTGAAGGCAACTGGCTCAGACAATACAGCCTCATGGACTACTCCATAATCCTAAAATTTTCTTTGTGTCCCCATAAGATACAGCGCCCCCCTCCAGCAGGAAGTAGTAAGAGAAGCTACGCCCAAATTCCCAAATTATATGTAATTTTACTATGTTAATGTTAAAACCTTCCTTTTTGAAAAAAAAAGAAAAGGGGAAGTGCTGTGGGATGGTCTGTATGTCAAACATGTTGCTTATTGGTCAATAAATAAATAAAACACTGATTGGCCAGTGGTCAGGCAGGAAGAAGTATAGGCGGGACAAGGAGAAGAGAATTCTGGGAAGTGGAAGGCTGAGCCAGAGACACTGCCAGCCGCCACCATGACAAACAGCATGTGAAGATGCCGGTAAGCCACAAGACATATGGCAAGGTATAGATTTATAGAAATGGATTAATTTAAGCTATAAGAACAGTTAGCAAGAAGCCTGCCACAGCCATACAGTTTGTAAACAAAATAATAATAATAATAATAATATTCTCCAACATTTACCCCTTTTGTCTAAATAAAAAAATGAAAGATTTTAACTTTAACATAATAAGACTGTACTCAGTAAGAATAATTATCAAGTAAAGATTATATTTATAATGTAATGAATTCCAGTTCCTTTGTGTCTGGCAAATTAAAAGAAAATACTCCATTATCTATCTTATCTTAATGACTCTAAAGTTTTATACCTAATTACTCTCTATCATAACTAAAGAAAACTGAAACTGTAACTATCTAGTCTTCAACTCCATCGAAGACCCAAAAGTATGTAACATTATTTAACACCAGAGACATTTGGCTGCCTGGACAGTGGCCCACGGTTCCTCTGCAAAGTTGGGGCATCCATCTTCAGTCTACGGACCCAAAATATCTGGCAAACTTTTCAGTGAAGCAGGAAATTTGAAGGACTGTCCTGCTTTGTTTTGGCAAAGTTCAGCAGTCACTTTCCTGTGCATCCTGCATGTCCAGTCTGCACAGCACATTGTTGGCAGTCAAAGGCAAGTGCAGTTTCTTTGCCCAGTGGCTAACTTTGCCACAGTGAAAGCAAACTCCATACAGAGTTTCTTCAATACCCATCATCTCTGAAGTAAATTTGTACTACCAGGAGCAGATGTGTCTCATTGTTAGGAAAAACTTTAAATTAACAAAACATTTTAAGTGCCATATTCTATGGGTCTTTGAAGTATTTGAAGACCATCTATCTAAAATATATCTATTTAACCTAGAAAATAAACCTAACATATCTACAAATTTGATTGTTATAAATGACTACTGACCTATGTTTATTGGTTGTCCTATATAATTTATAATAATAGCTTTCAAAAACTAGAACTTTACTGCAGTGGGATGTTCTCTATGCTGTGAATGTGTTGCTCTGATTGGTTAATAAATAAAGTGCTGATTGGCCAGTAGCCAGGCAGGAAGTATAGGCGGGACAAAGAGAGAGGAGAATTCAGGGAACAGGAAGGCTGGGTCAGTAGACACTGCCAGACACTGCCATGAGAAGCAACATGTAAGATACCAGTAAGCCACAAGCCACATGGCAAGGTATAGATTTATAGAAATAGGTTAATTTAAGACATAAGAACTAGATAGCAAGAAGCCTATTGTGGCCATACAGTTTATAGGTAATATAAGCTTCTGAGTGATTATTTTATAAGTGGGCTGTGGGACTGCGGGGGCTTGGCAGGACCCAAAGAGAAACTCTCAAGCTACACTTTGCTTTATATTTTAAAATAAACTGCATAGATACAATACCTTAAACAAGAGTAGAAACACATATCAATAAGTGGTAACAAAAACAACCTTAATTTGTATCAATATACAAAAATCCTTTAAACAAGAGTAGAAACATATATACAGTATAACAAAAATAACTTTAAATTTGTATCGTTATTCTATATTCCCCTAGATGATAACAAACATCTATAACCCACCAAACAACCAAAAACTACCCATACTCCCAACTCTTGGGAATGTGGGCATAGTTTTCTCAATATTGCTTCCTGCTGTCTGTGGACAAAGTATCTTTAGGGTCCCTGAGAAAATTTTGAGATAATGACCAAGTCCTGGGAAGACCAGCAGTAACCTTTGCTGATAGATATCACCTGTCAGAATTCAAGAGGTCTCCCCTGATTAAATCTGATCCATATTAACCCTGAAGGACTCCATAGCCTCTCAAAACTCCAAAGCATTTTTGATTTCCATTTGACAAATATATTTTTTGACTTCTTTTTAAAGTTAAGGCATTCCTAAAGCATCTAGGTTGGCTCAATTTTTCAGTCCAATTCACAATCCCAGGTGTCCTAGCAGCTGTCTTTTGCTTCTCAACAATCAAAAAAATTCAAAATCAACACAATAACATACAGCATCCAGACTCCCTGTATGTTTCCCATATGTACATGGCTCATTATTTTATATATTACTTTATTTATCTCTTTAAAGACTTTACTTATTTTTAAACTATTAATTTTTTTCTATGACTATACCCTTTTTTCTTTTCTTATGCCTATGTACATTCTTAAACACACTATAACTTGTTTAGAGGTTTTTCCATCTGAACCTATTTTTACTGCATGTCTTTTAGCCTGTTTTGACCATGTGAGCAAATATTTAAACTGCTAAACTGCATGGACCTCTACCCACGGCTTTGGCAGCTGGCTCCTCCCACTTCTCTGTTTTGGGGAAGCCAAGCTGAAAGCTCACTAGCTGGTCAGAGGTTCATGCTGAGAACTATATTCAACCTTCCTAGAGCTCTAGAATGCTGATGCTTGCACTGCGGCAGGCGTTTTTTACTTAGTTTTTTGTTCCTACTTAACTTACTAGCTGTTCAAGGGCTCTCTTGTCTGGTAGAAACTGTGCAGCAGAAACTCTTAAAGGAGCCTTATCCCCCTCGCCTCCCCTTTTTTTACAGCTTTCTTAGGCCCTATGAAAATACAAGCACCACATTGGTACATCAAAATGTTGTTATTGATTTTTTACTCTTTGGGAGGGACTGCCATGCAGCTCCCAAATAAATCATACACAGAGGTTTATTCTTAATTATCAATGCCTGGACTTAGCTTGACTTGTTTCTTCCCAGCTTTCCTTAATTTATCCCATCTACCTTTTGCCTCTGGGCTTTTCCTATTCTCTTAGTTCTGTAAATCTTTTTCTTACTCCATGGATTGCTGTGTAGCTGGGTGGCTGACCCCTGGAGTTCTCCTCCTTCTCTGGCTACTTCTCCTCTTCTCTTCCCAGATTTCTCCTTCTATATATCCTCTCTGCTTGCCAGCCCCACCCATTTCTCTCTCCTGCCTTTCTATTGGCTGTTCAGTTCTTTATTTCAGACCATCAGGTGTTCTAGACAGGCCAAGTTATACAACTTCACAGAGTTAAACCAATGCAACATAAGCAAAAGTAACATACCTAAAAATAATATCCCCCAACACTATATAGTGCTGGTGAAGATGTGGGGAAAAGGAGATCCCTATACAGTACTGGTGGGATGTAAAATGATACTGTCACTATGGAACTTAGTATGGATGTTCCTCGTAAAACTACATAAGATGCAGCTATACCTCTACTGGGTATGTACCTAAAGGACTGAATCAACCTACCACAGGCATACTTTTACACCCATGTTTGTATCGTTACAGTATTCACAATAGCTAAGAAACTGAACAAGCCTAGATGCCTATCACTAACTGGATGGACAAAGTAAATGTGCTACATACACACAACGAAATTTTATTCAGATGTAAACGAAACTGAAATCAACTGGAGAACAATATGTTAAGTAAAATAAACTAAGTTCAGAAAGACAAATACACCATATTTTCTTATTTTTTCATTCAGAATTACATACACTATATTTTTTTTAGCATATTCTTCTCTGTCCCCCAGCTCCTCCCAAATTCCCACCCATGCACACACCCACCCACTTCATGTTGTTTATCTCTTTTAAAAGAAAAGAAAGAGCTCACAAAAATAAGTATGGCATCCAATTTGCGTTGGTGTCGTAAGAATGGGGACTGCTCTGGAGTGTGGTTGATATACCCAGTGTTACTCCATTGAGGGTAGCTGATTTTCTCACTCCCAGCTGCTCTCATCTGTGAATAGCTTCTTGGCTAGGAGCAGGACTTTGTGTCTACCTCCCCTCTTCTCCTCTTCTGTGCTGGGATTTTGTTTGGCTTCAACTTATGCCGGTCTGGTAAATGCTGCAATGTTTTCTTTCATACAGAGACTCTACTTTTAATTCTTTCATATTCTCTCTCTCTCTCTCTCTCTCTCTCTCTCTCTCTCTCTCTCTCTCTCTCTCCCCTCTCTCTCTCAACACACACACACACACACACACACACACACACACACACACTTTCTCTCTCACAATACTCCCTCACACAACACACAACACACACTCTCACATAGCTCTCTCTCTGTCTCTCTCTCTCTGTCTCTCTGTCTCTCTGTCTCTCTCTCTCACTTCTCTAGATTAAAGTAGAAAGGGGACCCCGAGAGGGGAGGAACGGGTTGCAAATGAGGGGAGAGGGAAGAGAAACAGAGAAGCAAGTGGAACACATATGACATGAAAGCAGAAAGGTTAACATTTGGAGGAGGAAGATGACCGGCCATAGGGAGGCAAGGGACATGGGGGAAAGCAGAGGGATAAATTAGAAGATACTGCATCCGAATACCACGCCCTTTTGAGAGGCTTTAGGGAGAATGAAGGGAAGTGACATTGATAACTACAATTTGAAGACATACAATGGGGACATGACTTTATATGGTCATTTAACTTTCACAGTGTGGAAAATGGGCCTTGTCTTGGTTAAGTCACTTACCCAAGTTAAGCCTAAGTTAAGATTCTCATCTAGCTTTGTCTGGTGCTGTCTGCCTAGCACCTGTGTTCCGCTACCTCTTTTGTTAGCATCGTTTTCTGAGACAGGGTCTCACTTTGCACAGGCTGCCTCAAAATTACAATCTTACTGCTTCACTTTCCCAGTGCTGGGATTGCCAGTGTGGTGTGCTCCCTTGAGTCTTGCAAATGTCTTAGTAGGAGAGAAGCCCATTTTTCTGTAAAATGGATGGTGGGCAGAAGGTGGACAGTGTCAGGGACAAGGGACCTCTGGGTATGTTTGCTGTATCCTCCTGGAGGACTGCACTGAAGCACAGTGAATTGAGAATTGAGCTCTGAGGTAAGGGTAACTACCTTAAGTGGGTTAGGCAATAGGAAGAGGCCGGAAGATACTTCTGTGTGAGGCTCTAGAATATTCTAGGTGTGTTGTTGATTCTACCTACAAACATTACTTAATGGCTATCATCAAAGTAGACCACATCACAACACAAAAGCCAACACTACCTACTTGTTTTTGGAAGGGCAGGAAGACCCATTATTCCCAGGTTGGTCCACAGAAACCCTCAGGCCCTAGTTTCCACTATGTCTTCCCCTGGGAGGGAGTTTGTTGTGGCCCCGAGATGATTGGAGAACTTTGCAGGAAGCTCTCTTCCCTCAGAGGTTTAATTTCGAGAGACTGGGGCAGAGGTGTGGTGGAGGACAGGTCTCTAAGGACTTACTGAAGCAGAAGCAACTTTCCTTAGTCACAGCAGAGATGACAATGGGTGGGAGCGGACAGGGGATAAAACCTCTCAGGCAGAAACTGGTCCTGGCCCTGGCAAGGGGTCACGCCTACAGGTGAGAACTCTGTGCTCTCTCTGCCCTTCCCCTCCTGGTCCATGGTTCTCCAGGAAGACTAGAGGTAGATCTTCTAGAAGACCTTTCCCTAGCTCCTAAAGCTGGTACCAGACTTTTAGGGAGGAGCTCTTTCTTTTCTGGGATTTTTATAGTTCTTTTCTCAGCTCTCATCTCCTTCCCATTTAGTGTATGTCTTCAATATCTTTCCAGAGCCTCTTGGAACACATTGTTTCCCCAACTCCTATGTGTACAACAGAAGATTCGAGAGTCATTCTAGACAGGAGGTTTTTTTGTTTTTGTTTTTGTTTTTTCTGCAAATCTGTCTTCTCTGTGCCCTAAGCTCCTTGCACTTCTTGTCCAAATCCATTTCTCTCAAGGAGCTGGAATTACTTCAGCTTGTCTGCACTGAGGCCACCTTGAAGATCTAACTCACTGACTGGAGCAGTGTTGCTGGGTGGTGGCGGTAGATGGATGCTGGTTGCTAAGACCATTCAGACTGTGCTTGGGCCCCTTCCTGGTCCCCCATACATTCCTACCATCATTATTTCTGTGTGTGCAGGTGAGACTCTTCCTCTTTGCATCTTGGTCCTCTCCTTCGGGTCCTTAAAAGCCATCAGTGTCTGGGCAAGCTGCCACTACTCCTGACACTCGCTTACTCCCCCTCAGGTGTAGAAGTCTTGTGTGTCTCCATTTGGCTTCTAATAAGATGGGTTCTTTGTCCTAATCCCTTATTCCATGGGTAGAATTAGAGAAGACCTGGCTGTCTTATTCAGTTCATCCATTTAAATCTGGGGAGACAGAGTGGCACTGAAAAGAGGTGGCATCCTCAGAGTCTTGTCATAGGTTTTAGGAAGAGTGAGTATGGCTTGGTATTTTCAAGTCAAGGAACAACTAAACAATAGTCGGACTCCCTGAAGCTGGCATATGTTTTCATGAGACCCTCAGAGGGTTGGGAGAATTGTCTCTTATAATATTGAGACGTCAGATTTTGTCCGAAAGGCAGCAGCAAAATCCATTCTAGTGGACCAATAACAACCACTGACATGTCCTCCTTCTTGGATACAAGGCACTGCCGGCTCTTCCCCCACCACCATGTATTTTCCCCTGTCTTCATATTCTCTTTTTGAAGGGTAGTTAGAACTCCGAGCTCATTTGGAGAAGCGTGTGTTGGTGTGTGCACTCCCTTCTCTTCTGCCTGCAGTTTTCTTTCCCTGGGAGAAATCTCTCTGGTGGGGCCGATTTCCATTCTTTTTCTGATGCAAAGCTCTTCAACAAAATTCCCAGGTGTGTTTCTGCTTGAGTCGATTATGTACAGCAAAGGCTTTGTCAAGAGCTGATCCTACAAAGGAGAAATTTTAATTAACACAGCTTCAGGCTGTGTTTTGTTCACTGACAAGGCAAGTTCCCAGAACTTTTTTTCCAAAATTATATTAACTTTTGTTCAATACGTGTTTGTAAGTGACTGCAGCGGACTCTGTACTTTCTTTGGTTGGCTTTTGTCTTACAGACTTCCATAACAAATCCTATTGGGCATCAATGTAATATTGTATTTATTTATTTTAACTAGGCCATTTTCTCACAAATTTAAAAATGCCAAAGATAAAAAACTGTGTCCCATGGAGACTTTCTTCTCTAACTCAGTGTCAGCAATCAGAGTTGTATGACTCTTTCCTCTGAGTCAGTGTTGCTGTTTTCTTGTACACTAGCCTGGATACTTGATTTGTGAGTACATGTGGACAATGCCTGCTATGCATCGTTGCATTTTAAAACAATTTAGAGAGAATTCTATAGAAACTCACTAAAATCCTGTTTCTTATTTGCATCATTCCATTGTTTAATATTTCTCCTATTGAATAATTAGATTATTTGTGATTTTTTTTTATTTTAATCAAAGCTACATCTTGTCTACAAGTCATTTTGCACACATTCAAATATTTCTGTAAAATTGCTTACCGGGAGAGCTGCTCAAAACAAAACAAAACCAAACCCTACCCTTCTTCTCTGAAAATCTGTCTTCTGAGTGCTTCTTCTTCCCATGTCAACATCTTTATTTATTTATTTATTTATTTATTTATTTATTTTTTGGTTTTTCGAGACAGGGTTTCTCTGTGTAGCTTTGCGCCTTTCCTGGAGCTCACTTGGTAGCCCAGGCTGGCCTCGAACTCACAAAGATCCGCCTGCTTCTGCCTCCCGAGTGCTGGGATTAAAGGCGTGCGCCACCAACGCCCGGCTCCATGTCAACATCTTAACACTTCCTTTCCCACATCATGACCTTGCCCTTGTCTATAACACTTCCTTTATCTCACTCACGGTTGGTAAAGTGGTTTTGCTACTTCCCTGAGAAGTCTCCTTTCTCATCTCTATTGTCTTGCTAGTTTTCCTTCCCTAGAGGATAGAAATTTTTTATGTCTGCTAGCCTTGGATGTTGGCTCAGATTAAAGAACTGAGTATTAGTATTAAGAACAAATTAGCTCTGAGCATGTGTGAGATGTGTTCGGTGTAGCCTCATTTATATGATGGGTTTGGTTTTTTTTCTGTCTGGCATTGGTAGCTTTGAGTGATTCCTGAGCTAGTCACATTCCCGACTGCAGGGAGGGTCCTCTGGCTTCCTGCTTGGTGGAAATGAATCTGAGTCCAGGAGAAAAGCCCAGACAATGTGCCATCTTCGCATTGCCCTTCGGACTTGCAGTGGCCTCAGCTTCCCTGGTCTGTAACTTCATTTCCCCTTTCCTAGAGAAGCAGGCTAATCTGTTTGCCAGGGGTGAGGAAGAACCCCTTTATGTGGGGTGGAGGGAGACATGTATGGCAGTATGTTTTTTCAGTAGACTTCCAGGTGATCCCTTTGTTGCCCGCCCCCCCCCCCCATCCTGGTTTATGTTGCTGCATCCTGCAATCAATTCTGAGCACTTGGGGGTTTGCTCTGTGGTTACTATTCTGTATTATCACTGCCACTACCGGGCTTAGCCTTCTAAGATGCAAGTTGGTCGCCTTCCACCCTGCTGTGGCAGTATCTGAAGACAGTGCTTGCTGCTGCCCTGCTATTTACTTCCCTTGTTTCTGTGGCCACTCTCCTTAGAGTGGAGTTTTAGAGATGTCCATAATGGGCAGGGGCAAGCACCCATCTTCCCCCAGAACTGGAGATCTTCATACCATATATATTTTAAAGGTAACCTTTAGTAACCCTCAGTGGTTGAGAGGAGGCTCTAGGGAGTACCTGGTGCAACCTCCTCTCTTTTCCCTGCCACAAAGGCAGAACGGTTCCTGTAAAGTGTCCATCTAT
The DNA here is from genome assembly GCA_902168415.1 of Peromyscus melanophrys. Taxonomy (NCBI): domain Eukaryota; kingdom Metazoa; phylum Chordata; class Mammalia; order Rodentia; family Cricetidae; genus Peromyscus; species Peromyscus melanophrys. The sequence goes on along the minus strand of CABHPR010127285.1, from coordinate 27,281 downwards.
GTGACTCTACTCAATTTCTTTCCCTCTCCTGGGGAGAGTTTGTGTTTTTACCAGTGTGAACTACTGGTTTTAGTTTTGTCCGCCTCTCTGGAGAAGGCGCCTGTAGTCTATTCGCTGGTGCTCCTGTCCCACCTCTTCCTTTATTTCTGCTAAGTCTCTACTGCTTCTGCCCCTTCAGGATGTGTGGTATGCTCAGCCTTCAGTAATCAGAAAGTTCTTGACCTTTTCACTGCTCTGGGGGAACTTCTAAGAGAACTCCAGCTCAAACACTTCCATTTGCAAAATATCAATATTTTTGAGGCAGGGTCTCACTATGTAGCCCTGGCTGTCCTGGACCTCACTATGTAGACCAGGCTGACCTTGAACTCACATAGATTCATCTTCTTCTCTCAAGTGTTGGGATTAAAGGTTTGCACCACCATGCCTGGCTAAAAATATTTGTCAGTTAAGTTTTTAAGTTAAGGATCTTTATTCCATACTTGTTGCAATTGTAAGTAAATATTCTGACTTTTTCTGTTAATTTTGCTAATTAGTTGGTGGTAATTATGGGAAGACTAATGATTTTTAGGTGTAGAATTATATATAACTTATTTTTTTCTCATTTTTGAGCCACACAATAACCTGATTTAGCATAACTTTAAAATTAAACTAATTTTCCATGTTTCTTATAGAAAATGTAGAAAGTACAAAGAAATTTAGGGAAGTGATATTTAATGCCACTACATAGAACAGATTATACTGTTAATATCTTGGCATATTTACTTCAAACCTTGAGAAATTCTTAAAACCATTAGTAATGTTTTATATTAAAATGTCATAAATAGTCAAGTATGGTGGCACACACCTTTAATCCTAGCACTGGGGAGCCAGAGGCAGGTGGAACTCTATTATGAGTTTGAGGCCAGCCTGGTCTTTAAAGTGAGTCCCAAGACCACCAGAGCTGTTGCACAGAGAGACCCTGTTTCAATAAAATAAAATAAAATGTCATAAATATCCCATTGACTAAATATTATTTTACCATATATCATAGTTTTTAGTTACTTCTGAATTTTATCATATTTGTGTGTGTGTGTGTGTGTGTGTGTGTGTGTGTGTGTGTATGTATGTGTGTGTGTGTGTGTGTCGCAGCACACATATGATGGGCAGAGGATAACGTGCTGGAATCTTTCTCTCCTAACGTGTGTGATCTGGGGATAGAACTAAGGTTGTCAGCCTTGATTGTTAGCACCTTTACCTTCTGAGCCATCTTGCCACCCCTTAGTTACTTCTCTCTGTTGGACGCTTCCATTGTCTCCGATATTCTTCATTTACTAAGCTTTTTAAGATAAGAAGTACCATAAGGGCCAGTGAGATGGCTCAGCCGGTAAAAGTCTGAAGACTGCAGGCCTGAGTTCAAGCCCTGGGATGCATGTGGTGGAGAGAGAGAACTGACTTCTGCAGGTTGTCCTCTGACCTCCACACAGGTGCTGTAGTGACAGGGGTGGAGGGCCAGGGAGACATAGGTGTGCACCCTCTGCCCCCCAGGCAAATGTAATTAAAATGTGTTTTAAAAACATACTGTAAGCTTTCATGTCTGAAAATAATAACGAAACTTCCTTAGCCTTAGTTTGCCGTTAATGAAATTAATGGCCATCCTTTTCCCACAAGGACTTTGTGTTCTTATTTGGTTTTGCTTTGAAATAGATCTCACTATGTAGCCAAGGCTGACTTTGACCTCAAGATCCTCTTGCCTCGGTGGCCCTCATAGGGAGTGAGATTACAGGTGTGCACCACCACACCTGCAACTTTAAGGGTAATTATGAGGGTTAGATGTGAAGATGCAGTAGAGTCCTTACCATGGTTCCTAGTACATGACAGATGCTCTAAGTAATGGCACCTGCCTTTAGTTTCAAACCACTAAGTGCTGCTTACATCTCCACAGCACATCTTCGCTATCCATCAGCTTCTGTGCCTACTGCTGTCTCTATTTAAATAACAGGTAACTAAAATTCAGAGAGATTATGCCCACTTGATCGTTTTTACTGCCTACATACTTTTCTTAAAAGAGCAAATCCTCAAGTGGTTATGACCTGGGGCCTTTACTGATTTTATGTTATCTTACTGTGTGGTGATGGTGTTTGAACCCAGAATTTTGTGCATACTAGGTAAGTGATCTATCCCTGAACAACATCCTTAGTCCTGACCTAGAGAGTCAGATATGAGACCGGAGAATAGACCAGTTCCTGACAGGTCCCATTAGTTTTTTTTTTTTTTTTTTTTAAGCTTGAAACTAATTTCTCAGTTACATGTAGAAAGTGTTAGGAGTTAACCAACACTATTTTTTGGGGGGGAGGGGAGTTTCGAGTCAGGGTTTCTCTGTGTAGTTTTGGTGCCTGTCTTGGATCTTGCTCTGTAGACCACGTTGGCCTTGAATTCATAGAGATCCACCTGGCTCTGCCTCTCGAGTGCTGGGATTAAAGGCGTGCACCACCACCGCCTGGTTCTTTTTTTACATCTTTAAAGAGACTACACATTTATTCTAGACAAAGTCATATTTAAAGATGACAACACACTGGGCAAAGCCACAATGTCCCCAACATTATGTTAAATACATTTATATATGTATGTATTATAATGTTGAATTTTATAAACCTGCTTCCAGATCCCAGCTCTCCCTGACAATGGCCTGGGCTGGCAACCAGACTCTCATCTCCCACTTTGTCCTCCTGGGCCTCTTCTCCCGCTCGCCGCTGCACCTCTTCCTCTTCTCCATCATCATGGTCATGTTCCTGGTGGCCCTCTCTGGCAACGGGCTCATGATCCTCCTCATCCTTGTGGACTCTCGCCTGCACAGCCCCATGTACTTCTTCCTCAGCTGGCTGTCGCTCATGGACCTCATGCTCATCTCCACCATTGTGCCACGGATGGCTGCTGACTTCCTCATGGGCCAGGGCTCCATCTCCTTCACAGGCTGTGGACTCCAGATCCTCTTCTTCCTCACCCTCCTGGGGGATGAGTGCTTCCTGCTGGCCTTCATGGCCTATGACCGCTATGTGGCCATTAGCAACCCCCTGAGGTACTCTGTAGTCATGAGCCGCCGTGTCTGCTGGCTCATGGTAGCAGGGTCTTGGCTCTTTGGCCTGGTGGATGGGCTCATCCAGGCTGTTTTTACACTCCGCTTCCCCTACTGTGGCTCCCAGGAGATTGACCACTTCTTCTGTGAGGTCCCTGCTGTGCTCAAGCTGGCCTGTGCTGACACCTCCCTCTACGAGACCATGATCTATGTCTGCTGTGTCCTCATGCTGCTCCTGCCCTTTTCTGTCATCTCTGCCTCCTACATCCGGATCCTGGTGGCGGTGCTCCGTATGCGCTCTGCGGAAGGCCGGCAGAAGGCCTTTGCCACCTGTTCCTCCCACATGATGGTGGTCTCCCTCTTCTACGGGGCTGCCATGATCACGTACATGCGGCCACAGGCCTACCACTCCTCCAAGCAGGACAAAGTGGTCTCTGCCTTCTACACCATGATCACCCCCATGCTCAACCCTCTTATTTATAGTCTAAGGAACAAAGAAGTGACTGGGGCCCTGAGGAAACTCCTGGGGAAATGTCCCTGTGGTGGTGGGGCTCCTGGTTGAAAACAGCACGGAAGATGTGAGCTATGGAACTTGAGAGCCTGGATCAGCCAACTACGGTTTGACTGGGGAGACACAAATGTAGCCTATTGAAAACACATGCACACATTTGTGTTTTCTTCATTCTTGAATATTTTTACTGGGTATAAAATTAGATGTTCACAAGTTCCCTTTTAGTCTTCAATTGTCTTTCTATTAGCTTTTCTAGCTACTTCTGATAAGAAGTCATCTGCATATTTTAATGAGATCCTACATTGTAAGGTTACTTTTGGTTATTTTTTCCTCTAGATATCTTGTCTTCAACGACTTGAAAATGGTATGGCACTAGTGTGGGCTTGTTTTTAACCAATGAACTTGAATTGCCCTAAGATTGTTGGATCTATAGGGAAGACTATAGCTATAACTTTAAAAATAATGGATATAAATATCTATCAGATTGGGGGCCTTTGTTGATGTGGTCCTTGTTTTGTATTTTTTGACAGGGTCTCACTATGTGGCCCAGGATGGCCTCAAACTATCAAGCCTCCTGTCTCAGCATCCTCTGTGCTGAGACTGTAGCCCTGCCAGGCCCAGCTCCTCCCTCCTTTCTTAGACTCTTTGGACTGACATTCTGCAGCCACATATTCATCACACATGTCCCCTGAGACATGAGCTATCGCCTCTAACTTAACAATTTCAGACTATCGGGATACCCAAACGTGGGTATCCGATGCGGCCATAATTCTTTCATTCGTCTTCATGTATTTTGGTTCTGCAATTTTTTATTAGCTCATTTTGCAGTTCGGGGCCAGCGCTCTATCCCACAGGCCAAATCTGGCCCACTGGCTGTTTTGATCAAGCTCCACTAAGTCCCCTTCACGCTAAAACAAGAGTTGGGTTGTTGTGACAGAAGTCATGTGGTCTACAAAATCCTGGACTATGAACCAGCTCACCCTTCACAGTAGAAGCTTATCTGTCTCCATCGCATGTTGCTGACATTTTCCTTCCATTTCCAAGATGGCTCTGATTTCACATTATAATCCATCGTTTCAGCCATTGTGTTTCTCAAGTTTAGAGTCATTTTATTCTTAGAGCTTCCATTTCTCTTTCAAACATATTTAAAGATCTCCATATGTTCAATTATTCTCATAGTCTTCACATTCATTAAACAATTTCAGAGATTTAAAGTCATGATCTATTTCTAAACCCATGTGATCTCTGTCTGTCTGTCTTTTATCTGAACAGGGTCATGTTTTCTTCACTTTTTGCATGTCCTACATTTTCTGGCTTTGTTGTGCACTTTGAATAAAAACATAATTGAAGACTAAACTAGACAATTTTGTTCTATTTTATTTTGAGAGAGAATGTCCTCCAAACTCCCTGTTAATACGGCAACTTCCAGGTCCTTTTTGGTTTAAAATGAGATAGCGACCCTTCATCACAAACCCTGACTTTTTTTCTATTGCCATGCTCACTTAGGGTGGTTTTTTGATCATAGTAGGATTTGAGCTGCAAGGGGTTGGATTCCACTTCTAGCCGTATGTGTTCAGCTCTGTATGTACCTCCATTAGGGCACTGACTAAAATGTAAATGAGAGAACTTTCCCCATTTTTTAAAGCACCATTTCTTGTATCATTTAGCAAAATATCTCTGCGAGGAATATTTAAATTTATCTAGAGACAAAGACAGGAAGATTGCTAGTTGGAGGCCAGCCTGAGCTATATAGTAAAGATCTTTTACCAAAAGAAAATGTTTTAACAAAATATATTAAACTTGGGATTCTTCCACATTCCAACCTGTTATGCCAGCTCATTAACAGTCTAATTGATCCTGAGTTTGGTTTGAGAAATTGAGAGATAAGAGGGTACTATATAGGGGAAATCAACGTCCTTCATAATATGTTAAAAAGGAAAGCCAGTGAAAGAAATGAGGGAGTATCATTATGTACAGCCAGTGACTCTGTGGCCTAAGTGCCAGTTCATCTGTGAAGGGATTTGTCTCATGTTTAGCCACTGCTTTATACCATCTCACATATTCATTTCAATTACCCCATGATATAGGAGTTCGTGCTTCCAACCTAATTTATGAGACGGATTGAGCTGGAGCTTTGTGGTAGAGCTCCTGGCTAGCAGGCACAAGGCACAGAGTTCAGTCCCCAGAACAGCAAGCAAGAAGACAAAAACATCCCAAATGAAACACACATGAGGAGATCATGACACAGATGAATGCTTTTCCTGGGTGAATGTTGTATGGAATAGAAAGCACCGGAGGGCAGAATGCCGTGAACCCGAGTGCTTCTTATCCCAGGAATGTCCCACATTCCATCTGACCTCTGTAACAGCTTTGTAAAGCTTTTAATACCAACTTGATAAGCAAGTGAAACTGAGGCTCAGAAAAAGCAAGTGACTTCTAAAAGCTTCCTGTTACTTCTTGTGGCTGAGAAGCACAGGCACAACATTCAGGGACTTTGTAACTGGTTACTTTTTAAAGTGTTTTAATATTCATGTATGCAAATCTATCCCTCATACTCCCTTACCTCCAATTCCTCCCTTATTCCTATCAATTTCATGTGTCTAAAAAAATAGTCATTGAGTCCATTTAGTGCTGCCTATGTGTGCACATGTGTGGGACCATCTACTGGAGCATGGACAACCTCTCAGGGCCTGCATTCCTGAAGAAAACTGACTCGCTCTCCCCCAGCAGCCACCAACTTCCAGTATCTCCTCAAATATAGGTGGAACTTCATGCTAGGATTTTGACTGGCTTGATCTTGTGCAAGATTTTATTATTTGTGTGTACAGATGTGTGTGTGTGTGTGTGTGTGTGTGTGTGTGTGTGTGTGTGTGTGTGTGTG
>CABHPR010127283.1:24974-35009 GCA_902168415.1 Peromyscus melanophrys | reverse complement strand
TTTTTTTTCCTGGTCCACTGAAACATCTTTTAATTACTATAGCTTTTTTGGCATGTTTTGCAATTTGATAGGGCAAATTCCTTTAATATGATTAAATTTCAGCTGCTCTTCCTGAGGATCTGTGTTTGATTCAACAGTCTGTAGTCTGACACCACCCTCTGGCCTCTGTGAATACTGCATGCATGCACTACACAGACATTCAGGCAAATTTGCTCATACACATAAAATAAAAATATTTTTTGATATTTTTTCTTGCCAGCCTTTTTTTTTAAGGAAAGGGTCTCAACTATATCAGCTGTCTGGCTTTGAACTTACAGAGATCTGCCTGGCTCTGCCTTCTGAGTGCTAGGTTTAAAAGTGTGCCAACTTGTCCATTACCTGCTTTAATTTTAAGATATTTTCCTAATGACGTTTTGAAACATTTAACCAATTCCAAAATCAGTAGTGTGATTTTGTTTTTGTGGCACATTAAATTTATGTTATGTTGGAGGGAGTATTGATTCAGTATTATTTTTTCGTTTGCAAAATGATAAAGGCTTCCGTGTTTTTAGATAACCTCATATATCCTTCAGTGAAGCTTTGTTGGGGGGGGGAACACATGTGGGGCTAGAGAGATGGTTCAGCACTAAAGACCATTTGTTGCTCTTGCAAAGAACCCAGGTTCAGTTCCCAGCATCCACATGGTGGCTCACGACCATCTGTAACTCCAGTTTCTGGGAATCTGATGGCCTCTTATGATTTACAGGGGCAACAAACACATACGTGATTGTAGAGGGTATGAGGTCCTTGTGCACATAGATAAGCACTAGGGAAAACAGGAGAGTTAAACACACAGGCTTGTCTCTTCAAACGAAGGGGATGTTTGCCTTTCTTCCAACTGGGAAAAGATGTAGTTCACAACCTGCTGATCTTTTGCTGCCTGTGGGACCAGGCTTCACCCAAATCCCTCCGACTATTACGTTTGTTTATCCCAGAATTTTCCCCTAAATCTTGAACATTGCTTCCCAGTCCGTAAAACCCATCCTTATGAGAGAGGCCACGTGTACAACAGCCTACGTAACTTGTGTGCTATCTTAGGTCCAGGCCAATCCTGACTCCCACAGGCCTTGTGTTTACTTCAGTCCTTCTCCCTAGATCCTTATCTTGAGCACTGTTTCTGCATTAACAGGGCCCGTCTTTATGGAAAAGGTCAAATGTACCTTGTAAAGAGTTTCAATGTAAGCATGTCTTAAGCTTTGTTGTACACATGGGACTAAGTTGTCGTCAGGATCACTTTTTTCCAAAATTGCGCTGTGCTTAAATATGGCTAAAATAAACGGCCTAGTGTCAGACTCGAGAAGTTTGAACCAGCACTGGCTAACTAAGTCAACTAAGTTTCATTCTTGGCTATCTGTGGATTGTTCTGCTGCCAGCCATAGAGCTTGCAGGGACCCTCATCATGATGTGCATACACACATACGTACAGGCAAAACACATGAAATAAAGCCACCGAAAGTTTTTTAAAGAAAAGGAAAAAAACATTTGAGATATGTGTGTGTGTATGTGTGTGTGTGTGTGTACACATTATGTCAAGTTGCTTAGCATTTAAACAGCAGATGTGTGATTTGTAATACCTATACAATATGTCCTGTACCATGAATGTATGTGTGTGTGTGTGTACCTTACATTTATTTACTTTTGTTTTCCTCTAGGAGAACCATGCCGACTTTTGGCTGGCGTAGAGTACATTGTTGGAAGGAAAAACTGTGCCATTCTAATAGAAAATGATCAGTCAATCAGCCGAAACCATGCGGTGCTAACAGCAAACTTTCCTGCAACCAGTTTGGTATGCTGCTGACTTTATTTTCCTGTCTCGTAAGCAGATTAGACATTTTGTCTGTCCGTCTAAAATGAAAAACAACACAAGAACCCACATGTAATTATACTGGGATTCTAGTATTTATTTTGAAATAGGAAGCTCTATTTGAATAGTTTACTTTTTTGGGTGATTTTGAAATTCAGAGAAAGCGTTAGAAAACATTTTGTGTTAGTCTTTTGTCATGGTGATGAAATACCTAAGGCAAACAGTTTACGTTAGTTCTGGCTCAGGGTTTCCATCTGTGATCTCTGTGCTGCATTGTATTGGATCTGTGGCCCGTGCCATACATCATAGAACACTTAATAGGAGGCTGCTTCCCTCTTGACAGCAAGAAGTGAACAGAGCAAAGAGTGGAGTCTGAGAATTCTTCCCAGGGCTCACTTCCACAAACCTTGAATCCTTCTGGCTCCATAGGCTGACAGCTAAGCCTTGGACTCATGGGTCTTTGGAAGACACTCAGATCCAAACTGTAGGACGTTTCCTGAATGGTTTGTGTGTATCAGTCATGTGCCAATTCTGGGAAGACAGCAGTGAACTACCTTCATGACCCACAGTCTTAAAGGAGTTTATGCAGCCGTGTGGACACTGGTATTTTCAGGGTAGGGATTGATATATTTTACTAGGGAAAATAACTGGCTTGTGCTGTTTGAATGCTCTGGGTGTGTTTTATCACAACCATGGGTGTGGAAGTGAGTTTATTTAACTGTCAGTGCTTATGGTAGTACTTGCAGCATAAGAAAAGCCATTATTTTGCACAGGCTGGGTTTATGTAAATGCTGGATGCTCAGAGAAATTCAGATTTTAAGTCTGTTCTTATAGGAATAGAGAAAATGTTTATTATTGAGATTCCTCTAGAAAAAAGTAAAATACTTACCTTCAGTCAGAAACTCTAGTTTTTAACCTTGTATTCTCATCAGATTAGTTTTTAATGGAATGATTTCGATAGTGTAAAAAAATGTATAGGAGAGGATACACCTGATATGTTAAACACAAAACAGACTGTACCAAACAAACAAACAAACAAGCCTCAGAAGAATGAATTGAGTGGTTAGGGAAATCCACACTGTCTTAGTAATTCTTGGCTTGAAGAAATGACCTTAGGGAAAAATATGAATTGCTAGTTGAGTGATCATCCCCTGAAGGCAGCCTCATCATCTACTTAGTTTTGCTTACCCAGAAAGTTACTAATCTGATGAAATCTACCTTGTAATTAGGAAGTGGTTAAAGACTTAAAATCACTTGTTGATTTTTCTTTCCAGAGTCAAACAGATGAAATTCCTACACTAACAATAAAAGATAATTCTAAGTATGGAACCTTTGTTAATGAGGAAAAAATGCAGAATGGCCTTCCCTACACTTTGAAGACAGGAGATAGAGTTACATTTGGGGTATTTGAGAGTAAATTCAGGTAAGAAGTTGATGTAAAAGCCACAGCTTTCTTTGGAATTCCAGAAGAGACTTTATGGACGATGAAGTGAAACCGCCGTGGCTGAATGAGTTGGCATGGGCCCTGAGAGTCCTAAGGGCGGGTCAGTGTTTGAGTCCTCATAGGTGACATGGAATGCCAATTTTTGGTCCTTGCTTTTTCTTCATTAGGACTCAAGACTTAAGAAATGATAATTTCTTAGGAAAAATACATTAAAATTAAAATGACTGATATTTTAAAGTCCTGTAAGTTGCTGCCCCCAGAACTACGATCTAACTTTGTGTAACTTCTTTTCATTTACAGAGTGGAATACGAGCCTTTGGTTGTTTGTTCTTCTTGTTTGGACGTCTCTGGGAAAACTGTTTTAAATCAAGCTGTATTACAGCTCGGAGGACTCACTGCCAACAACTGGACAGAAGAATGTACTCACCTTGCCATGGCGTCAGTTAAAGTCACCATTAAAGTAGGTTGGCAGTCTTTATGTGCAGAGCAGGCTCCGTCTGTCAGCCTGCGTCACTAACGTAATACGCACAGACTCACACTTGTTTGCTCTGATTGACGTGTGACTACCCCATTGCTTGTATTTAGGCTCCAATGGCTTTTCGCTGTTTCTTGTCCCAGAGAAGCAAAAGCACACGAATTCTAGTTCAGATCTTGATTTGGCATTTTTAAAAGGTTTTATATGACCCTTTACTGTGAAGTTCATTTGATTGCATAGATCATGTTTGCAGTCTAAAACAGAGAGTAGAGTTAAAGTGCTTGCCACTCTTCAAGGTTAGCGTCTCCCGCCTCCTCTGTCAAGTCCGCCTTCTCCTGTCCCCACACCATCTCAGGACTCACTCCTGTTTCCTGTGGAAGATTATGTTCACAAAGACTTCAGAGTTCTTGTAGTTCAGAATACCTGAGTGAGTCTCATCAGCCTCTAGTTACAGTAGTGACTGAGGACTTCTTGTAGTTCAGTATACCTGAGTGAGTCTCACCAGCCTCTAGTTACATTGGTGACTGAGGACTTCTTAAATCTGAGTGCTTATTAGTGTTTATGTTCTAACCCCGAGTTGTGGTGACCAAGTACTGACTTCTGCTTTAGATTGTATCTCCTTTATCCATTTAGGACTTTGAAAGGAAAAATAGTGTAGAACCACCTCTTTGTAGTTTATAACGTACAGCTTCCTTTTAAATAAGCTATTGTATGAATATATGTATTTATAGTTACATGTGATTTTTCTATTTTAGACCATATGTGCACTCATTTGTGGACGTCCAATTGTAAAGCCAGAATACTTTTCTGAATTTCTCAAAGCTGTTGAGTCTAAGAAACAGCCTCCAGAACTTGAAAGGTATATCACTTATATTAAATTTAATAAAATAGAGCATAGAAATAAGTAGGCATTGGTTTTACTTATATTAATTCCATGTCAAGTATTTCTTGTTGCTATGGAACAAATCTTAAATAAGTGTTATCGACACTTATTGAAATACTTGTAAATAACAAAACATAAGGACAATGAATGACCCTGAAGTGTGGTCAGAAGAGCACACGTGACAGTACCTCGCATCATCGGGGAGGAAAGCTCCAAAGCTTGAAGCCACAGAGGCCAGGACTATGGACTTAGTTACCTCATTTCAAAATTGCAGCAAAGCTGGAGGTGGAAATCATGCTGACAGCCCCAGCGTTCAGCAGGAGGCTAAGGCAGAAGATACCGAATTCACCACATTCTGGAGTGCATGGTGAAACCCTGAACTCAACTCGTCCAGCTTAGTGGCCGGTGCCCTTATACACTGACACATCCCTCAGCTCTGTTGCCTTGAGACAGGGTCTCCTATGTCCCAGGCTGGCCTTAAACTTGTGTAGTCAAAAGATGACTTGAACTTGTGATCATCTTGTCTTCTTCGACTCCTGATTGCTAACATTACAAATGAGTGCCACAGTTCTCAGTGTGTGTGGTACTGGGGAGTGAACCCAGAGCTTCTTGGATGCCAGGCAAGCACTCTACCAATTGAACTATATCCTCAGCTTTGAAGAAAATTTTTTTTTTTTTTTTTTTTTTTTGTTTTTCGAGACAGGGTTTCTCTGTGTAGCTTTGCGCCTTTCCTGGAGCTCACTTGGTAGCCCAGGCTGGCCTCGAACTCACAGAGATCCGCCTGGCTCTGCCTCCCGAGTGCTGGGATTAAAGGCGTGCGCCACCACGCCCGGCTTGAAGAAAATTTTTTAATTAAATTTTTAATTAAAATGTTTTGCAAGTTATAATAATTTTATTGGTAATTGGTATTTTATTACCAATTTTAAACTACCTGATTCAGGCCATTTTTCCAATACATATTTTTTATAGCCCTGGCTGACCTGGAACTCAGTATGTAGACCAGGCTGGGCCTTGGACTCACAGAGATCCGCCTGCATCTACTTCCTGAGCGTTGGAATTAAAGGCATGTGCCACCACACCTGGCTCCAATACACTTGTTTTAGGGACCATTTATGCCCCATGTTAAATGGTCTTTAAATAAAAAACCCAGTACCAGATATTGGGGTAAATACTGAAAGATCAGAGACAAAGGAACGAGCCACGGCCACATCTTACCTCTAGGACTCCTCAGCCTGAAAACGCCTCAGCTGATAGGCCTCTAGCCAAGCCGAAAAAGCCTGTAGCTGAAAGGGACACTTTACCAAAAAGCCTCTAGTTCTGTCTCCTCGCGCCTTATATACCTTTCTCTGCCCAGCCGTGTTACTTACTTCCTAGTGCTGGGATTAAAGGCATGTGACTTCCCAAATACTACTGGTAGCAAAGGCATGAGATCTCAAGTGCTGGGATTAAAGGTGTGTACCATCACTGCCTGGCTCTGGTTCTCTCCTAGACTGAGTCAATCTCATGTAGTCCAGGGTGGCTTTGAACTCAGAGATCCAGGCGGATCTCTGCCTCCCGAGTGCTAGGATTAAAGGTGTGTGGCACCACTCGCTGGCATCTGTGTTTAATCTAGTGGCTTGTTCTGTTCTCTGATCTTCAGGCAAATTTTAGTAGGGTACATAATATGTCACCACATAGGTGTCTGTGTTTAACGGTAGCCAAAAATTAGAATCTTCTGGGTTTTTTGTTTGTTTGTTTGGTTGGTTGGTTGGTTGGTTGGTTGGCTGGCTTGGGTTTTTTATATATATAATTTTCATCTAGGAAATTTATTTTATAATCTGGTTAACAGGTAACACAATATTTTGGATTCTGGTCAATAGTGGATGGTTCTTAACCTTGAGTCCTACAGCCCTGTGAGAACAGCTTTAGGAAGCGTCCCTTATATACTTGCTTGGTCTCAACAAAATCATACTCTTTCTCCCTCAGAAGTCCATCTCTTTGCGTTTGGGGAGTCCATGAAGTCCTGTAAATGACAACTCTGACTACAAAGCGTGAACTGTTGTTGATTCCAGTTTGCTTTAGGTGCAGGGTAAATGTTTACTATTGCTGGATGTCCTGTTGTTTGGAGCTTTTAGAGTTAACTGTTGAATCCTCCTTCTATTCCGATTTCTGGCTATTAACACCCATGACAGCTTTACTCTAGGAAGACTTTTGAATAACTCCTAACTTACCGTTAACTTCAAAGGCCTATTGTGTCAGTGTTTCATACTGGCAATTGGCAATCAATGTTTCATATCAAGAGCTGGGCATGGTGGTACAGTCCTGTAATCCTAGCACTCAAGAGACCAACCTGTACAGCAAGGTGAGTCCAGCCTGTGCTCTATAGCAAGACACTGTCTTAGAAAAACACCAAATAATCAAAAAGTATGTAGTCATTTGCCCAGTAGTAGGTCATTATACCTGTCTGCATCTATTTAAGACTGAGTGCTCGGTTTTTTTCCTCATTGTATAGTCCTGGCTGCTCTTTCAGAAGACCCTGGGTTTCGTTCCAGACCTAGATGGTGAATTCACAACTGTCTGTAACTCCAGTTGGAGTCCACACATGGTACACCAACATATATATTATATATGTATATATATATATGCAAGCAAACACTCAAACATAAAGTTTTTAAAAAATTATTAATAGAAATGAATATGAAAGGGATAGCAAATAAACTGTAGTGACTTGATGTCATAAATGCTTCTTTTAGTCCTGAAAAAGTATGAATAGCTCTGAATTTAAATCAGGGCATGCTATGGTGTTATTATGCAGCAAATGCTGTCTTGTTTAGTACAGTTACACCTGCATTTTGCAGGTCATCAAGGAACAGGGGAAGGCAGTCACCACTGAATGGACCTGATATGATTTATGATTCTCAAAGTACTGGGAATAGATGGAGTCAGTTTTAGAAGACTCAGTGTTGAAAAAGATAGTTTAAGTGTATCATGTATATTCAAATAGGAAAGTCTACATTGTGTGTGTCTGAATATAAGGAAAAGAGGGAGTTCCCTTTCAGTTTGTACAGAACTCTCATGTTGTAACATGTTCTCTCAGTTACTTTATTTCAAACAGGACTCTCACTGTTGGGAGAGTCTCCATAGATCTCTGGCATTCATGTATAACTTGCCGGCTGTGGGAAGACTAAAGTCTGCCAGCCCTTTCCAGAGCCATTCCTGTGCAGTGTTTGCAGAGAGAAATCTTGGGAGATGAAGCGGTATCTCCTCTGGAATAAAGAGCATGCTTGCTGACAGCCCGCTGTGGACTCACAAATGCTGTGTTCCTTACTCTGGAGCACAGATGATCACAGTGCTTTCTGTACATTCTCCAGAAGAGATCTGCCACAAACCACCTTTCAACCTTATTTTTGCTTAGTGTGTGTCTTGTTGCAATCATATCCCTTAGCGTATTTATTTTAAGAAAATACAGAGGCATTTGGTATAATGCATGGAACTGATATCATATTTTAGGAAAAGGCATCTAGATACCTTTGGTAATTTTGTTTCAGATAAAGCTTTACCAAGAAAATAAAAAACAAACAAAAACCCCCAAAATACTGGGTTTTGTTTGCTTCTTCTTGGTTTGGTTTGGTTTTGTTTGACAGGCTCTCACTATGTTGCCCTTACCGGTCTCTCGTGTTGTAACATGTTCTATCAATTACTCTAGTTCATAATGTAGGCCAGGTTAGCCTCGAACTGATTCTCGCTTCTGCCTCCTGGAAATGCAGATGTTTGTCATTGTGCCTGGCTCAAGTAATATTGAAACTCAACCTTCTTGGTATCAGGTAGTCACTGGATTCACAAATTCAATAGTCAGCAGAGAGAAGAGTATGTAATTAGAGTGTATTTTAATTATTTTACAGTTTTTACCCTCCCATTGATGAACCGACTATTGGAAGTAGAAGTGTCGATCTGTCAGGACGACAGGAAAGAAAACAAATCTTCAGAGGGAAAACATTTGTGTTTTTAAATGCCAAACAGGTAATTTTAAAGCTAGAATACATTAGTTTTCTTTTCTTTTTTTTATTGTATTTATTTATTTTTTGTGTATGGATGTTTTGTCTGCATGTGCACTGCATGCCTTGTACCCTTGGAGGTGGACGTCAGGTACCCTGGGACTAGAATTACAGACAGTTATGAGTTCCACCCTTATGGCTACTGGAAACTGAAGTCAGGTCCTCTGGAGGAGCATCCAGTGTTCTAAGTCCTTAGGCATCTGTCCAGCTGCCACATTAGTACTCTTATTGGCAGATGTTAGGGCTTTTCATTTTGGGGTTTGTGTAGATGTGTGAAATAAGATAAAAAGCTGCTTATGTGCTAAGACCTGCTCTGTTCATGTAGCTGATTATCGTGTTTTGTTTTGTTTTGTTTTGTTTTGTTTTGTTTTTCAAGACAGGGTTTCTCTGTGTAGTTTTGGTGCCTGTCCTGGATCTCGCTCTGTAGACCAGGCTGGCCTCGAATCACAGAGATCCGCCTGGCTCTGCCTCCCGAGTGCTGGGATTAAAGGTGTGCGCCACCACAGTATTTCTTAACACTGCCTAATTGGTCTGTTTAGTTTATGTGAGTACCATAGTGGGAGAGACAGAAAACATTTAAGTCCTAACTGGCTTAGCTAACAGAACATTTATGGAATGTCTTTTGTGTTCCAAAATGTGGATTTCGGGAGTTTATGTTGTAGTGGCAAAATCATGCAAGTGAATCAGCCCTTGGGGAACTGTGTGGGAGCGTGATGAGAAAACAGTGTAGTGAGTGTGGACTATAGGTGGGGCCGCTGAACTGGGGGTTTTCAAAGTGGAAGCTCAAATTGCCCACTGGGAAGCAGGATGAATTCTTCTAATTGCCAAGTCCAATTTGTACATAGTGAGAATGTGCTCCAAAGCCTTACTGCAGCTGATGCTTTGCTTGGTGAAATGTTTCTTCCATTTCTAGCATAAGAAATTAAGTTCAGCAGTTCTTTTTGGAGGAGGGGAAGCCAGACTGATAGCAGAAGAAAATGAAGAAGAAGAGAGTTTCTTTTCAGCTCCTGGAATTTGTGTTGTCGACATAGGAATAACAAATACACAAATCATAATTACTGACTCCCAGAGGAAATGGATTCATTTGATAATGGATGTGCTTCAAAGGTACATAATCATTCTTCACTGGTTAAAAATGCAAGTAGATTTTATATGCAGCCCAGTTAATGTAAATGGATACACAAAGGTTTGTCATGCCATGTACTTAAGAATAGTGCTTTGGGGTGCTAGGTGGTGGAATATCTATATAATTTTATCTAGATATTGTCTGCCTTTTGCTCCTTTAATGAAATTTAAAGAATTTTCTCTCTCTCTCTCTCTCTCTCTCTCTCTCTCTCTCTCTCTCTCTCTCTCTCT
>CABHPR010127283.1:0-24874 GCA_902168415.1 Peromyscus melanophrys | reverse complement strand
TGTGTGTGTGTGTGTGTGTGTGTGTGTGTTGTTTTATTTTGAGACAGAGTCTCGATATGTAGCTCTGGCTGTCCTGGAACTTACTATGTAGACCAAGCTGGTTTTGAACTCACAGAATAACTGCCTCTGCCTCTTGAATGCTGGGATTAAAGCAATATCCATCAGCTTCTTAAACTTAATGAACTAGTAGTTTTTATGCACAGTGTATTGAAGCTGGGGTTAAAACTCAAAAAGTAAAATACTTTCTAAAAGTACCTAGAATTTAAAAGTTTTCCATTCATAATTACTTGTACTTACACATTACATATACTAGTATATGTAATTCCATATATATGTATGCCTATATGGGAAAGTATACATATATACTTATATATGGGCTAGTATGGAAAAGTAGGGAAAATGTCAGCTGTTTTCTGTTGTTTTGCTTTGGATTTGTTTTTGTTTTTGTCTCAAACCTGCTGTGTAGCCAAGGATGACTTTGTACCTCTGATCTTTCTGTCTTACCTCCTGTATGCTGGGATTGCAAGCTTAAACCACCATGCTGGTTTATGTTAGAGATCAAACGTAGGGTTTCATGTACTAGTGATAGGCAAGAACCCTGCTAGTTGAGTTCCTCTCCATCCCTGATGTATAGGACTCTCCTCAGAGCCAAAATGCTGCCGTCTTCAAGTCTAATTGGGCCAATCAAAAAAGATCATCACAGCTGACCTTTTTTTCTTTCTTTCTTTCTTTCTTTCTTTCTTTCTTTCTTTCTTTCTTTCTTTCTTTCTTTCTTTCTTTCTTTCTTCTTGGGGGAGTGGGGGTGAGTGAGGGGAACAGGGTCTCACTGTGTAGCTCTGGCTGACCTCAAACTCAGAGGTCTGCCTGCCTGACTCCAGAGTGCTGGGATTAGAGTCATATACCAACACACCCCACCATAGTCAGGCTCTTTGACTGCTGGTCTTTCCTCATAGAAGGACCCTCAGTGAGTATCTAGCGACCCCTCCCAGCCAGCTGCAGCTAATCCTGCACTAATTGAATGGGGAGGGTAGAGGATATAGACTGGGAAAGACAGTCTTAACTTTTCATACATCTCTTCTAGCCCTAAAGTCTTATTTTTAGTACATTTATTGTTACAATTATACATGCAATAGAACTCTAAATTCAGAACACATAAAACATGTCATATAATTCAGACTACCACAACCATTTAAAACAACTCTTCAGTGGACATTAAAAGGTGCTTTGTAGCTTAAAAATTTAAGTAACAGTTTCTATATAATGTTTTTAAAAATTATACTAAGTATTCTGTTTTATAAAATCATCCATATTGTAGAATAGAGCAAACAGAGTCCCCATAAGACTCTTGAATGAAGTACTTTGAGCCAACCTACAATCCCAGTACCCTCAGTGCTGAGGTCAGAGGATCACGTGAGTTGATGAGTTTGAAACTAGTCAGTTGCAGCATAGCAAAACTCTATCATCTCAGTTCCTCACAAAGATGCCTGAAAGACGTATGGTGAGTTGTAGTTCCCCACGAAGATGCCTGAGAGATGTATGGTGAGTTGTAGTTCCCCACGAAGATGCCTGAGAGATGTATGGTGAGTTGTAGTTCCCCACGAAGATGCCTGAGAGATGTATGGTGAGTTGTAGTTCCTCACCTCCTTGCTGTCTTTTCTACTGGGGATCAGTGTAATCGTAGATTTGTATATGAAGGTCTGATTGTCTCTAAATAGTACTATTTGCTCATTCTGAAAATTATCCTAGCAGCATAGAACTAGGATGACTTCCTCCTCTGCTGTAGCCCCTGATCTTATTGATGATGTTAACTGGGTTGCTGGAAAGTGATGGCTTGTCTACAGTATTGCCCTAGTGAGGAATTTAAAAATACTTTCCACATTTCAAGTTCTGTCCATACCATAAAATTTTAGTGTCTCTTTGGGAAGAAAAATAGATTTGTCAAGCTTAATATTATGTTAATGAAAGTTGTTAGTTTTAGTATATTACTATATTTAAACCATTTTATTCTCATAGGCATGGTCTTAGACCTATTCCTGAAGCAGAAATTGGATTGGCTGTTATTTTTATGACTACAGAGAATTATTGTAATCCTCAGGGCCAGCCTTGTACAGGTAAATAAGACATTTTATTGATGGTTTAGAAAATGTATATATGTATATGTTTATTTATATGTGTACTTTACTGTTATACTTGTGAGGTGTGGCCATACCTTCTTTTAGAACTCATCTATTTATACATTCATTCATTTACTCATTTAATACATAGTTCTGCCCTAATACTGGGTGCTGCTCATTAGTGAGTAAAGTGATCAGGATTGGATTCAGACTGTGAACAAGCACAGTACACACTGCAGTTCAGGACAGCTAAGTACAGAGCTGACCAGGCTGTGTGACCCTGCCTGAAGTGTGCTGGCCTGGCCTGTCTCCAGAGACGGGTTCACTGAGGACATGGCATTCGAGTCTCTCTCCTGCAGCCTGACCTGCTTAGGCAAGGTGGTGATGTGGGGATCTGACATAGAATTCCAGGCAAAAGGATCAGATGGCTCTTGTGTAGCAAACAGATTTTAGGGGTTCAGAGTGGAAGTGCAGACTTAAGTAGAAAACTATTGTGGAGCCACTCAGAGAGGGCCACTAGTATTCCTTTGATGTCCACAGGTTCCACCAAATTACCGATCCAGTCAAAATTATTCAGTCAAAGATACTTAGAATGGAGGCAGGGAATCATAAATTCAAGGCCAACTTGGGGCATATATGAATTCCAGGCCAGTCTAGACTATATAGCAAGACCTCAGTTTTAAAAAATTTAAAAAAAAAAACCAAAGTTTTATGTCTATATGTATCAGCTTCTTTTTCCTGACATCAGTCTCCAACAAACAGGACAATAAGTGACTTAGCATTTTCAGTGTAAGTAATCAGGATCTGATACATCGATACTGTGCCATTTTTAACAGAAGGGACTTGAGCACCTTGTATTTTTAGTATCTGTTGTGAGGAACAGTGTCTTGGAATACTGGACACCTAGGGATTACTGTATGTCCCCATACTTGTTTTGGAAATAAGTTGATTCATTTATAATTATTATTTTTGTCTTTAAAGAGTTTTGCTTTTATTTTTGAGATTATAATTACATCATTTTTGTCTTCCCTCTCTCCCTCTAAACCCTCTCATATACTCTTCTTTGGAGTCTTTCAAATTAACGGCCTTTTTTCATTAATTGTTGCATGCATATATGTATATGTACATGCATACATATTTCTAAATATAACCTGTTCAGTCTAGTAATGTCACTTGTATGGTTTCAGGGCTGACCACTGGGTACTGGATAACCAACTGTGTGTTTCTCTCTAGGGAAGACTGTTTCTCTCACTCGCAGCATTCCTTGGTTGCCTGTAGTTCTTTGTGTAGGATCGAAGCCTCATGGGCCTTCTCCTGACCACAGCAGCCTGTCTCTTGTTGCCCTTATTCAGCTCATGTGTAGGCAGTCATGTTGGTGAGACTTTACAGGTGCAGCTTCTTATATCACTAGGAGATGCAATCTCACAGCAGACTCCTCGATCGTCTGGCTCTACGGTAGTCCTTCCTCTTCTGCGATGCTCCTTGAGCCTCAGGTGTAGGGGTTGCTTAGATGTTTCCCTGGGGACAGGGTACTTTAGAAAGCTTTGCATTTATTTTTCCTGATAGCTTTTCTTTGCCTCCTTTCATGAGCTGTTATTGGATTTTCGTATTCCTCACTTACACTTGTGGCTTCATTTACAATGTAGCCACTAAACAATACCCGTGAAATTGGGCGCTATATTTTAATGTGTTTTGCAACCTCAGTTTAAATGGATAGAAAGTATTTTAAATTAGAGTTTGGAAGGAGTGAGCCACTAAGGACTTAAAGACCAGGAATCAATTAGGTGTATAGACTATCAATAATACTGATTAGTAATGAATTGCTGTTGCCCATTGCAATAATAGAAGCTAAAGTAAGAATTTTACATGCATCATTACATTTAATTTGAAACAAAAGTCTGTTTTAATATAAGATGTTTTATACATTGTATAGGTGAGTGAACTAATGTGCAGAGAAGTTAGCACATGAAGCCGAGTTCACAAACCAGACGATCCATTCAGACCGATTCTTAGGTCACAGCTGTTGGGACATTGCACTGCTTGGTTTCAGATGTGTGAGTGAAGTATGTTTGTTTCCTCTCCCACTGAGTAAGCTTCAGGAACATACGGTTTGAAGTGCTTGGCAAGTTTTAAATACGTCACCTAACTTCTTTTGCTGGAGTTGTGTTCTGATTAATATTTTCCCAAAGTTTATGACTAAAATTCTCAGAGTTTACCCTTAGATTAGAAGCTAGAAATTAGCTGGGCAGTGGTGGCGCACGCCTTTAATCCCAGCATTCGGGAGGCAGAGCCAGGTGGATCTCTGTGAGTTCGAAGCCAGCCTGGGCTACCAAGTGAGTGCCAGGAAAGGTGCAAAGCTACACAGAGAAACCCTGTCTTGAAAAACCAAAAAAAAAAAAAAAAAAAAGAAGAAGCTAGAAATTAACTCTTCATTCTTCTAACAAGAAAACTGATATAGATACTTAAATATCACCACATTTTTGGCAAGACTATCCCATCCTATCTGTTAGAAATCTGGGAGCCGGACAGATGGCTCAGTGGTTAAGAACACTTGCTACTCTTCCAGAGCATCCAGGTTCAATTCCCAGCACCCACATGGCAGCTCACAACTGTCTGTAACTCCAGTTCCAGGGCATCCGACACTCTCACACAGACACACATACAGGCCAAACGCCAATGCACATAAAATAAAAAATAAAATTAAAAAAAAATCTGTCCAACTTTTTAGAAATAGCATGTGCTGTTTGTTTTGTTGTTATTTTGGGGATGGGGACCAAATTTATCAATAATTTAAGACATAAACAATAAACATGAAAACAGAGCTGCATCTAAGTCAGTAGCCTCTCTTAGCCTAAACCCTGTTTGTGGCATCTGTCTTCTGTTTCTGTTTGGAACACAGATGCTCCACTATATGTACACTGCAGAAACAGTTTTTACTGTAAATTTGAATTCTTTAGTTCACAATATTCTGGGAAGTGGCCAAGGCATTGAGTGATTTGATTGGTTGTAAGCTTGTGTTTCTATACCGACCTCAACAGCCACAGGATTTAAAATCTGGGAAAGAACTGGGCTAGAGAGCCCAGTGTATGAGGAGACTCGGACTGCAAGCTTCAGTCAACCTTGATTCTCCTCTCCGTGTCTCATTGCTCAGATCAGAAGCTCAACCTCAGCCATGCTTCTGCTGTGGCTCTGCTCCTTCCTGTCTGAAGCCACTTCCCTTTTGAGGGCTGCAGTGGTTCCTGGTAATGGTTCTCCTTCCTACCAGACTCATCAGTATGGTCCATGCTTCACTGCCCTAATCATATCACTGTTCTTTTTTTCTGGAAACCTGTATTCACCACTCCTTGTGAACGGAACCCTTTGTCTAAACTAAGTCTGGCTCCTTGATAGTTTAGCTGCAGCCCCTCTCCTTCAGTTCTTACCACTTCCTGATGCCTCTACAAAATATATAATGCCTTTTTCATTTTTTAGCTCTACACTTCATAACTTGTCACATTTAGCTCCTGTAATGCCAGGGCTGCCCATCAACTCATACTCGTTTCACACCTGTTTACCTCTCATGGAGCTTTTCCAAGTTGTTTTCTTCTCTTACGACTTTCATACAAGTTAAAATAATTACTCCAGTAGCTTTTATTTTTCTCCAACTACAGAGTTTACGTGGTTAACTAATTGCTTGCATGCCTCTTTTAACCCAGAGCATGGTTATTAGCTCATATCAGCTTTGTACCCCCTGACAGCAGCAAATGATTTGTTACAGTAGGTATAAATATTTGTCTGAGTTAGGTTACTAGTTCACAAAGTTATCTTGGCAGTGTGTACCAACAAGCCTTTTTCATCTACTGTTTGTGTGTGAAAAGGCCTCAGAGCCATTGGATCTCTGGATTGAGAAAGCAAGAGGTAGAGCTGGCACTGTAGCTCAGAGGGTGAGTGCTTGCCTGCATATGCAAGGGACTGGGCTCCACCCTCAGAGACAATGAGTAAATAAATAGACGTTATAAAAGCCGGCAAGTAAATAGAACAAGTATCCTGTAGTAGAAAAAGAAGAGTAAATAAAAAGTAAACATAAATAACCAGCAGCTTTATTTAGTAATGGTATTAAGTATTATTGGTGTTGGTTCATTCATTTTAGTAGTTGCATTATTATGTATTAGCAGTTCCCCATGTTGTGGTGACCCATAAAGTTATTTTCATTGCTGCTTAATAACTGCAGTTTTACTACTGTTATGAATCATAATATAAATATCTGATATGTGACCCCTGCGAAAGAGGTATTACATAAATATAAGATGCTAATAATAAGAGATACTGGATATGCGAGAAACCTGTGAGCTAATGGCTCAGCTTTTCTATAAATCTAAAACTTATTAAATTAAAGCTCATCATAAGATTTTTTAAGAAGCCACCAAATAAGGTGCTGAAATTGTAGCATTCCAAAGACAGAGGCCAGAGGAACAGGAATTCAAAGCTAGCTTTAGCTACATACTGAGTTCAAGGCCAGCATGGTCTTTATGAGACCCTGTCTCCAAGGGGAGGGGGGCAGATGTCAAAGCTGAGAAAACTGGAGATTTTAAAACTATCAGGGCCAAACTCATCCTGCATTTGGCTTTTGACCGGCAAATGAGGCTTTCTCTGGTGCATGACTTCATACAGAAAGCAGGCCGTGGAAGAGAATCAAAGTGTGCACTCTGAGTAGTCCCTCCGCTGTCTGCACATCCTCGAGGTAGACTTGGTTTGGCTCTCATTTAAATGGTTTCATGCCAGTAGTGCTGGAGTCTCCTTCCTTCCCCTTCTCTTTTTCTCTTCATATTCATGAGTTTGCTTTTTAATTAGTAAATGTGTATCAGTGGTTGCTTACATACCGATGATCGTGTTAACCACTAGGAGTAAAGAAGTGAGTATGCCGGGTGAGCAGGATAAGAGCGAACAGTGACACAGGCCTCCTGGCTTCTGTTTTCCTCTTGCTGTCCATATATCAGTTGATTTTGCCCCCAAAACAGCTTGAGGATTTTATAATTGTTTCCATGTTATATGTAATGATTGTGACTTTTTTTTTCTTTCCACTTGCATAATGTACAGAGTTAAAAACAACTACTCCAGGACCAAGCCTTTCCCAAGGTTTGTCAGTCAATGGAAAAATAATGCCAAGTGCTCCAGTGAATATGACAGCATATGTAGCCGACACAGAATCAGAGCCAGCAGATACATGGTAAAATACCTTTGTTATCATGTTATTGTTGTTATTTTATCAATTAATAGCATATTTAAGAAAAAATTGCTCCCTTTCAAGTCCTCATTTTGGAGATGAAGTATGGGAGAAGGGAATACCAGAGAAAATGATACTTTACAGGGATCAACAAATTTTTTAATAGTTTGGTTTTTTTTTTAGATTATAATTACACCAATTTCCCTCTTCCCTTTCCTCCCTCTAAACCTTCCCTGTACTCCCTCTTTCAAATTCATAGCCTCTATTCCCTTTAATTGTTGTTAGTGTGTGTGTGTGTGTGTGAATACATAAATAACAACCAGCTCAGTCTGTATAATGTTACTTGTGTGTACGTTTTCAGAGCTGATCATTTGGTATTGGTCACCCACTGGTGTGCGCTTCCCTGGGGAAGACTTTCTCCCACTCTCAGCTGCCTCAGTTGCCTGTAGTTCATTCAGCTAGGAAATCTAGTGGAACTGTGAGCTGTTGGTCTGTGTTATAATTATGTAACTCTGCTGTTGTAGAATAAAGGTCGCTATAGCCAGCGTATGGCTGAGTGAGTATGGTGGTGTGGCAGATCTGATTTAGTCTGCAAACTACACTCACTGCTTTAGGGTAATTTTTATTATTCCTTCAAATGTATTTGAAAAAGAGAAAGAATTTGTGATTGATGAAATAAATTTGAAATATAATAGCCCCTACTTACATGTACTTTTAATTACCCTTAGTAAACCATTGTCTAAAAATATTGAATGGAATCACTGAAATTAGAAATTCCTAAGTTTTAACTTATGCTTCTGAATAGCATGATAAAGTCTCTTAGCACAGAGGTTCTCAACATTGCTACTGCTGTGGCTCTTTGATACAGTTCCTCCTATGTGGTGACCCCCGACCATAAAATTATTTTCATTGCTACTTCATAACTGTAATTTTGCTGCTGTTACGAACTGTAATGTAAATATCTGTTTTCTGATGGTCTTAGGTGACCCCTGTGAAAGGGTCATTTGGCCCCCAGGTCGAGAACTGGTGCCATGTTCTCTTACCTAGATGTGCACTGTTCCTTTGTCCAGCTCGTCTGTACTGTATATGCTACGCACCTGCTGTCACTACTAGCTGTTGTGGTTGTTGGACAGAGTGTCGTAGTGTTTCAGTGCTTATGTTCATGTAATTTTTACATAGTCATCTGAGGCTATATCACAATGCCAAAACCATTCAGCTCTCTTCATCTTAACCACATAGTGCTTATTTTTTGTTGTATTATAAGAACATGGGCATAGTGCAGTAAGATATTTTGGGAGACACCACATTCATGTAACTTTTATTATAGTGTGTTGTAATTCTGTAGTTTTTTTTTTTTTTGCTTTTTAAAAAATTTATCTATTTTTGCCTACATGTATGTATGTGTGAGGGTGTCAGAGCCACTGGAATTGGAGTTACAAACAGTTGTGAGCTGCTGTGTGGGTGCTGGGAATTGAAACTGGGTCCTCCAGAAGAGCAGCCAGTGCTCTTAACTACTGAGCCTCAATCTCTCCAGCCTCAGTAATTATTGTTTTATTAGTTACTACTATTAATCTCTAATTTATGCCTAATTTATAAACTAATGGCATGTATACATAGAAAAATGTATTTATAGAATTTGACTCTATCATTGGTTTCAGGCCTCAAGTCTCTGATGGTCTTGGAATGTATCCCTCATGAATATGGAGATATTATTATAAATGTGTTAGTTTGTATAATTGTTATAGAGAGCCCACCAGAGATCACCATTCAGACACAGCTTATAGCCACTTGAAAGTCTTTTCCAGGCAGCTGGAAAGTATTAAGTATTCCAACCTAAGTGTAGCCCTGAGCATTTAGACCAAGGGGCTTTTAAAGGCAAAAACCACATCCTGGTGTCTTGCTCAGCAGCTGCAGGGGGAGGTTTCTACAAGCAAGCAGTTTAACAAACTAAGATAAACTGTCTAGGTCATCTTGGCCTCAGGTCCTAGAATTGAGTTGAGTAATTTGCCATGGAATTCTTCATCAGGGAGATCAAATTCTAGTTAAACCCAAAACGGCCTCAGCAAGAATACAAGATAGAGGAACCTCTGCTCTGTCTTGCCCTGTCACATAATTTGAGAGGTAATGTATTAGGTTAGCCTGGATGTCCAAATAGTTAATATCCATCCATACGGGCAGTTCTTCAGTGGTTTCTCTTATTTGAAGAACTCTTGTTTCTTGTTGTTTTGTTACTTAACCGAAAGGGTTCCCGTTTCGTACTGTATGATGGTTCTCAAGGTCTTAGTTTCAGGATTACACGAAAGCATGTTCCTATTAAGATATCTAATAACACAATATTAGATTGTGTTTAACTTCTACTGGGCAGAACTTGTGAAAGAAACATCTGATTTTTAGTAGTTGCTTGAAAGACAGCTTTATTTGGTGTTCAATCATATTTTACAAAACAATACATGTCTTTAAAATGTTTTTCTAGTAGTCTGGAGTTGTGTAGCAGAAACTACCATCTGGTTAGATAGACTCATGTCAGTCTTCCCAGGCTGATTTAAATGCACCTTATGTGTGATACTGGAATAATAGGACTTTCCCTGATTTTCTATATTTTACTATAACAACCTTACATGAAAACAGTTTTAAAATAAAAATTATATAAACTAGCACCTAGTTTAGTCTCCAGTAGGGTACTAGGTTAAGGTCGTAAGCATGCTTGGCAGTTATTTCTAGGAGCACGTGCCTGGAGGTGTGTGCTGCCAGGAGGGGATACCATGTCACCCTTCAGGCCTTAGGTAGTGGGCATGCTGCTTTCTTGGAATGAGAAGATATGTTAATTGAATTATTATCTAATCCTCTCAAGTTGTAGTTATCAGAAAATTTAGAGAACTTTATTTTTAAATAAAAAATGCTAATTGTTTGCCTTTCCTTCCTTTTCCCATAGTATGTCTTTGAGTGAAAGACCAAAAGAAGTAAAAATCTCTGGAATGGAACAAAACTTTAGAAAGCTTTCACAGGAAACTTACAGTATACAGGTGGCCCCCAAATCAAGCTCCAAAACCAACAATGTGGCATCCAACACCCTGGGTAGGGAAAAGACCCCAGACTATCAGCTTTCACCGGTGAACTGCCCTGCTGCTAATAAAAATAAAGACTGGACTTCTCAGAAGCAGCAGAACTCCATCAAAAACTACTTCCAGCCATGCACCAAAAAAAGGTATGTTGTCAATAATTCTTCAACTGTCTCTGAAAGAAATGATCAGGTAGATGACTGTAGAGTAGTATTTTCTTTAGCTGAAAAGCTTGTGTTTCTGTTTTTAAAGATTATACTCTCTCTCTCTCTCTCTCTCTCTCTCGTGTGTGTGTGTGTGTGTGTGTGTGTGTGTGTGTGTGTGTGTGTGTGATAGAACTCTATGAAGGTCAGAAGACAACATGTAGGAGTCAGTGTTCTTTGCACTGTGTGGCTCCCTTGGACCGGCTGCAGACTGTCAGGATTAGTGGCCCTCATCAGCTGAGCCATTTCGCTGGCCCAGTGGTTTGATTTCTGAGCTCATTGCATCTCAGTTTTGTCCTAATCTCCTTCACTCAGCCCATTGTATAGACTGCACTTCGTTTTTCTTCATCTTCCTTCTACTTTAGCTTTTGTTTTTGGGGTGCTGCCTTCTTTAGGAAAGATTAGCCAAACCTAAGTTCCAGAATCATCTTTCTTGTATTTTTTTTTTATAATAGCCTGTCTTGCAAGGTCAAAAGAGTAATTTACTTTATTGTAATCCTTAATTATTTCCTCTCTGCTTCCTCAGATCTGTATCTTTCTCTTACCATATGTTTGCAGCCAGCTCTGCACTTAGATCTTTGGCAACCTAGAAAGCAGAGTAACAAGTGTGAGTCCTCTGGACTGTTGTAAAATTTTCATGAACAAAAGTATTTAGTGCTTCCTGAGAGAGCGACATGCTGTTGTATAGAGTACTGTTAGTGACATGGCACATAGTATTCAGTTGGTGGTATCTTCTGGATTTAGCCTGTTTGGCTTAATTTTTTGACACCAGCTCTCATTAACCCATCAGGTTACAGTCCCAGATACAATTTTAATTGCCTATGAATTCCCTACACTGCTAAATAAGCTGCTGCCTTCTGCCGGTGGGTCCTGTATGTTTTCATACATTTCTCTTTCCCTTCACATTGATTTATGGGCTGGTTCTACATTAGCAGAGAGGACAGGGCTCTCCCTGTGCTTTAACCGCAGGATCCATCAATCCTGTCAATACGGTAGAAAGATTATGAAGCATACGCCATTCGAAAGGTTTGATTTCCAGTAATACTGTTGATAGTGAGGAGTAAACTGAATGAGCAGTAAATACTGAGAAATTAAACAAAATTCCTCTCTCTGATTTTGTTTTGTTTTGTTTTGTTTTTAAACCTAAGGGAAAGGGATGAAGAAAATCCAGAAATGTCCTCATCCAAATCATCAAGAATGGAACTGTCTTGTTCTCTTTTAGAACAAACCCAACCTGCTGCACCCTCACTGTGGAAAAGCAAGGAGCATCCATCTCAGAGTGAGCCTGTGGACAGGGAAGCAGATACTTCATTTGTGGGTGATACAGACAAACTCAGTGGGAAGAGTCCTGCCAACAAGTCATTTTCCATGGAAAATCTTAGACCAAGAAAAAGAAAAGAAGTCGATGTGGCCATAGAAGATGAAGTATTGGAAGAGTTACTCAAGAGTGCAGAGCCAGAGCTGAAAGTTCAAGTGAAAGTTGAAAAGCAAGAGGCAGATGTCGGCATCAGAAAGAAGCCAAGGATGGACGTAGGAAGGAGTCGTCACCTTAGTGGTGACAGAGTGCCAGAGAGCAACAGAATAACTGTAAGTAACAGTTTATGAGACGAGAGCTCGTGTACCCCAGGCTGATCTCAAGGGAGATGCACAGCCAAGGATGGCCTTCAAGTCCTGCCTTCACATCCTGAGTGCTGCTGAGATTACAGTCCAGATTTTATACAGCCTTTGCTTCTTTACCTTCAGTTCCGTTCCAGATTGACCCACTGCACACAGTGAAGGACACAGACCTACAGAAAAATGGTTGTAGTTTGAGTCACAGAAGTCTTTGTTCTTTGTCTTTACTTCATAGTCCTCAGTACCTACTTCCGTTACACATTCGTTCAGACTTCCTGTCACTCACATCATTAGAATCCAGATAGAAAAAGACAAGAATTGAGCACCATGTACCCATGGACACCACTAAAATAGTGTTTTGTAAAGCAGCAAAAGCCTTTCATTTAATATTTAAGGGTTTTATGATAATGATATCAGACAATATAATTATTTTACTGTGGTATATGATTTTATAGCATAATTCTTTTATTCTTAGTTTACTTTTTTTAAACTTGTGACAAATTGATATGAGCAAGGGTGCAGTGAAACCACTGACCTGACCCCTCTGTAATGGGGAAAGATTCTTATTGTAGATATGAGAGAGAGAGTAACTAAAGGCATTTATGGGAGTTCAGAGTAGCCATGGTTCCCTCTCTGGGGCAGAGTGGAGCCCAGCAGACAAGGATATCCTTCTGAAACAGAGAGAAACAGGGAAGCCTGTAAACTGGAATCACATGGGCATTTAGGGTAGAGGGGAAGATGTGAAAAGCCAGGAGGCTAGTGTAGGGCCTTTGGTGTGCATAACAGGTACAAGTTAATAGAGGCCAGAGGAACCTGAGGGTTAGCATGGGCTTTGGTATGTCACCAGATGCCCATTTGCCTGACTCCCGGAGGAAGAGGTATGAGAAGTGGCAGAAAGAAATCCGTTTCACAGGCTCCTGAGAAGTGCTGCCTATGAATACTACAGCCTCAGCTGAGCCTAGATTTTCATCTTGAGATATCACTGCCTTGGTCAGAGTAGAGGGTGGTATTCGGAGTTCCCTTTGGATATAACAATGACATTATAAATGAAACAATACAATGTAAGAGTTAAGAGAGAGTAAATAACAATTAGGATCTATTAAATAGATCACTATATTCTAGTACTAACTTGTTTTTAGTAAGAATCTTTTCAAAGAAGTTTTGGTTTTCATTGTATGGTATTAAAGACGTTTTATTTTTCCAACACTCAGGAGTCAGAGGCAAGCAGATCTCTGTGAGTTTGAGGCCAGCCGGGTCTACATAGTAAGTTGCTAGCCAGCCAGGGCTGTACCCTGACTCCAAACAAACAAACAAAAAACCTTTTTATTTTAGGTAATTGCTGATTCTCTTTCTCTGAAAGAAGTAGTATAGAGAGGATCCATGTGCCCTCCAATTGATTTTCCTAATTCCCTGGACAGCTTGATACCATATAGCATCAAATCTAGGAATGGTGCAGTTAACCAGCCTTACTCAGTATGAGATTATTCTTCATTTGATTTTCTTAGACTGGTGTGAGAATTCACCTTTGTAAATGTGTATAAAGGAAGGTGGACCAGCAGTTATTGATGTTCTGCCGCCCAGCCAGAAACAGCACCCTGTCTATAAAATCTTGTTTTTGCAACATAGATCAACTGTTAATGCAGTTGTCTGGCTGTGATTTTATAACTTTATGTTGTGTTCACATTTTGTTGGATATTCTCTAAGTATATAACTTATGTACTTCCAGGGACACAGCATGATTGTTTTTAAGGTTTTTTAAAAGATTATTCATAACTCCTATGAACAGTGTTTTCTATTTTTAGCAAGAAGATGAAACAGGAAAGAAAGTTGAACTCAAGAGAGAACTGCTATGGTCAGCAAAAGATGAAACAGCTGTAAGGAAATTCCTGTTTTATTCTCACAAATGTTTGACTTAAAAGGATTATCATCATACAATTTTCTGTCAGGTTACATTCTTATTAAATATTTCCTCGTATAATTCTGGTCCATATCCTGATTTTGCCTCTTCTAGAAATAGAATACGTTATGGCCATGAGACAATAAAGAGTATAGAGAACCTTAGGCTTAACTCTTTGCTCTGTGCTGCATGGATATGCAATCTTGAGCAAATCATTTTTTAAGGATTTTTTAGAATCATTTTTTATGAGAGTCATTTGTTTATAAAACAACTGAAGTTTTTCCAGCGGAGTTGTTGTTATATCAAATACGGTAATGGATGTGTGATACCTGTAAATTCCAAAAGAATCAGGCCAGTTGTACCTAAGGTTTTGATGACCTTCCGTTATTGTCAGATGAGCTTGTGGGGTGGCTTTATTTTTGTTCTTCCCGTCTGCACTTACCTTACATAGACATATATTAAAAAAATGAATAGCTGGGTGTAACTTTCGCCTTTAATCCTAGCACTAGTAAGGCAGCGGTGGACTCTGAATTCTAAGCAAGCCTGGTCTATATAGCAAGTTTCGGGTTAGCCAGGACTATACAGTGAGACCCTTTCTTGAGGAAAGGAAAAAAGAACTAGGTTGTGTCTTGATGTGCAAGTATTAGGTTGGATTAGATTAGAAGCAAAAGGAATTGGAGATCCAGGCTGTGAATCTTAAGGCATTATAGTCATAACTAGGCTCAAACACATCCTTATTAATCAAAGTCAAAATACTACAGCCAATACATTTTTGCCAGTGAGAAATAAGTTTATTTCTATTGCATAAAAACCCATGTTTCAAGATTCAAGGAACTCTTGAAAGCATTTTCTGTTTATGGTAGTGTTTCCCTGTAAAAAGTTTGTGAGATTGCTGAAGGAGTGGTAGTCAGTTGGCAAGAACATGGAGGATAAGGCAGAACTCCATAGCTCAGTGCTTTTCGGTTTTGGAAGTATTGATTGATTGCTGTGTAATTAGATGTAGAGAATTGGAACCTGTCTGTCTGTCAGTGATAGCCTAAGTATTGCAGCTGTGGGTGTACCTCATTGGTTCGCTGCACACACTTCTCAGATGCAGTGGTTTCACTAGGATTTAAAAAGCTGTACTGGGTCAGGCCAGCAGCAGACAACCAGTGACCATGACCTTTTTTGGGTGCAAGTTTGACCTCACTGATTGTTGTGTACAGTACACTTCCTGTACCATATCACAATCTGATTGAGAAATGGCTTGTTATGTAGAATAAGAGAGGATGATACTCATATTATTAATATTGGTCAGCTCCCGAGGCACACAGTTACAGAGCTTTTTCACCTTTCCAATTTGCTTTAGATGCTGAACAATAGTTGATGGTCCATATTGAATTCTTCAGCAACTTTACTTGTAGTTGTAAGATCTCCGTCAGTGATTGCTCTCCCGTGGCCATGCTCTCTGATGGCTGGCCAGTACACTCCTCTTTTTCAAGACTCTTGCCTCTTTTGCTAAGCCTCTTGAACCATCACTGCATTATATGTTCATTAACAGTTCTTGGGTCAGGTATGTTGTATGTTTTCTCTGCTGCTTTATGAGCCATTTTGAACTCAGCAGACTCACTCAGATTTGCTTTTTGTCTAGCATCATTTTTATAGTACAAAGTAAATATAAAATAAGCAGAAAGTAGTACGTCATTAGAAAAAACATGAAGCAGGAAATGTACATTACAATTCTATCTTCTGTAATCACATTTGTTAAGACTGTATTCCAATATCAAACAGCAGATTTTAACAGTGCAAAACTGCACTTATTACCAATGAAATAGTAGTAAATGACGTAAGCAAGAGTCTCATTGAACAGATTATTAGTTAAAGACTATGTGTGTGGTCATAAAAATATAAATACAGTAGGTGGGGACTTGTAGAATGGATCTTTTAATAATCTTGATGCACAGTGTTAATGGGGAAGCAGCAGATAGTGATGAGGTATGTCAGGAGAGTATCCATAAGAAGGAAGCTTGCTGTGAGGTACTACCCAAGCCACTGTGTGAAAAATTGTGTCTGAATTGTAGCCCTCTTTTCTAGGTGAACATGCTCAGCTGTTTTCAGTGCTGTAGCACTCCTGAATGCTTTTCTGGTTTTGATTTCAAATACAAAGTTCAGATGCCAGAAGCAACTCTGTTTTCCTTTGGGTACTTGGACTTTTCTCTAGCTCTTTAATGACAAGTTGTCTCCCTTTCCTTCTGCTCCTTACCTAACTGTTTACTCCCCACTTAGAACAGTGATGAACTTCCAGACAGCGGTGCGGAGCTTCCGGGAAGAGTGCTGCTGACTGAATTTAGGTCCTTGGTGGTTAGTACCTCCACTTCCAGAAGTCTGTGCCTGCTGGGTGACTGTGGTCAGCCGAAGAATTTCAAGAAATTCAAGAAGGTCGGTGTCTTCATTGACTGTGTCTCAAGAGGGCTGTTCAGGTTGTTGTCAGAAACACAACACTGGCACCAAATACGAATCCAAGGAGGAGTTACTGTTTGGGTTTCTCCTTGCATTTGAAATTAAGTTCTTGTTTACCGTGTGTATGTGGAGGTTAGAGGACAGCTAGCAGGAGTCAGTTCCTTCCTTCCACAGTGTAGGTTCTGGGATTGAGCTCTGACTGTCAGGCTCGATGGCTAGTGCCTCTACCCACTGAACCATCCTACCAGCCCCTAAAAGCAGGATTTTGAAGACCTATGCTATTTCTTCTGTTTCAAACAGTTAAGAAAAAAATTGCTCAAAAACAGCATGAACTGTTAATAAATATAGAGCATTTTAAAAATGTATTTAGTGATACATAGTTCTGAGGTTGCTGTTTTCCCCAACTTTAGAGTTAATTAGGCTCTCTAACAACAGGGTCCTCCTGGTTATGTTGATCTGTGACTTCCTGAAAGGATTCTTCAACTCAGGACTCTATGAAGATAAAGAAGTTATTTAAAGTAAATAGTCAAACTCAGTAGTGAAATTATAGGCATTTTTATTGTTGGTATAATACACGTGGAACTGTGTACTCTATTACCATCAACCATATATATGTATGCTGTATTTACATCATTTCCCTTCCCTTCCTCCGTCCCTCTCCTCCCATGTCTCCCCACTCCTATTCATTTTCATAGCCTCTTTTTTCTTTCTTTGTTATTGTTTTTTTTTCTTTTTCTTTTTATTTTTTATTTTATTTTATTTTATTTTATTTTGGTTTTTCGAGACAGGGTTTCTCTGTGTAGCTTTGCGTCTTTCCTGGGACTCACTTGGTAGCCCAGGCTGGCCTCGAACTCACAGAGATCCGCCTGGCTCTGCCTCCCGAGTGCTGGGATTAAAGGCGTGCGCCACCAACGCCCGGCCTATTTCTTTGTTATTGTTAAGCACACACAAACGAATTGTAAACACAGCCCACTGAGTCGAGTTAGTGGCACTCCTACCAGGCACTATGGAAGTTAGTTTTCAGAAAGGAGGCTTCCAGGTCCAATCCAGCTTGATTCTTCCAACTCTTGTGTCTGAAATGCATGGTATCTTCAGCAAGAGGGACTTAACCTCAGCATCCAGGAGGTAACCAAGGGCAATGGCAACAGCCTACATTGTTTTCGGAGTTGCCTGGCCTCCTCTGACCAGTAACTCATAGGGAGATTTCTTATGCCTAGCACTGGCGGTTTTGTTAAAGTGTGGCTCCTGGGGAGGACATTTTCACTAATGAAGTGTGACTTCATTAAAAAATACACACTCACACATCCATGTTACACCTGGAACTTCTTCTGATCCTCCTGTCAGCACCTCCTGAGTATTGGGATTATAGGTGTGCCCCACCATGTCCAGTGCTGGGATCAAACTCGGGGCTTCACCCACACTAGGCGGCCACTCTGTCAGCTGAGCTGTGGCTCTAGCACTATTACACGTTTTAGTTTAAAACATTTACTTGGTTTGTGTTTGCTTTTTTATTTTGTGTGTAAAGGTATCCACATGCCACAGCACGTGTGTCTGGAGGTCAGAGGACAAAATGTTAGAGTTGTGTGTCTCTTCTTCCACTCTGTGAGTCATGAGAATTGAACCCAGGCTTTCAGTCTTGGTGGCAGGTACCCTTACCCCTGGGGCCAGCCCTCTTTTTGCTTTTTGAGTTGGAGTCTTACGTGAAGTATGAGCTGGCCTGGAACTCATTATGTACCCAGGCTTGCTTTGAATTCTGTAATCTTCCTGCCTTGGCCTCTCAAGTGCTGGGATTATAGGTTAAACTTCGAAAATCTTAGAATAAGATACAGTGTTTTAAACTGTAATTTATTTTCCTTGAGTTGCTTTGATTGCTAGATAACAAACTAAAGGGATTTTTAAATGAAACCTACAAATTAAAACTATTAGGTTTTTCTTAGTGTGTAAGTCCTAGTTGCAAATCTAAATCTAGATATAGTAATAGCTAGAAAGGGAAAGGGTGAAAACGGATAGGCTGGCACAGTTTTCTGTCTTATTTTTACTAATAGAATATATGCACCTTTGGTGTTTATGCATGACTTACACTGCTTGCATTTTAGGTCTTCTAAGAAATAGCTATCTTGGTTTATTACTCTGCCTAACCTCACTACTTACTATTCTCCAGGTGATGTTTCCTGGAGCAGGAAAGCTTCCACACATCATTGGAGGATCCGATCTAATAGCTCATCATGGTCGAAAGAATACAGAGTTAGAAGAGTGGTTGAAACATGAAATGGAGGTTAGTAGGAGGCGAGGCCTTACCCTTTGAATCGCCCTTCAGCCCTTGTGATTGTTTTTGAGTAAAGTTATTTTTTCTTTTTAGTGTGGGCGGTATGTGTGCATGTGTAAGTGTGAGTGTGGGTGTGCATGCCTGTGCTTGCACATGTGAAGGCCAGGGGTTGATTTCAGAAAGCCTTATTGTTATTCTCTTCTTTATTTGTATTGATTTATTTTTGAGATAGGGTCTCTCACTGAACCTGGAGCACCAGCTGGTGAGCTCTCAATCCGCCTGTCTCTGTCCCCTACTCCAGAGGTTACTTGTGTGTGCCTCGCTTTTATGTGGGTCTGGGGCCTCGAACTCAGGTCGTCATATTTGCACAGCACATCTTTTATCCACAGAACCGTCTCCCTAGCCCCAACTAAATTCTTATAAGCAAACTTAAGTGACTTTAGTTCATTCACTTAGGGAAATTAGTTCATTACAGAACATTAAGATTCATCTTACTTTGGAGATCTAAATAAAGTAATTGTAAATCCTAATGTAACGGGAAAAGAAATACTGAAACCACAAAAATGTAAGTAAGAAAGCATGTCACTGAAAAGGATGGCTGCCAGGACATCTGGAAGATCTTCCATGTAGACCCAGGTGGTGGTGAGGGGCCTTTCAATCTGGGAGCTGCCTTCCAGCAGTTCTGAGCCTTCCCACTGTTTCCCTGAACACTCTCATTTCCTATTTTCCCCACAATTTCTTTCTGGAATACCCAGTAAAATTTCATCAAGTTTAATTTTTCTTAACTATAGTTTTGGTAATTCTTTTAGATTGTCATTCAGTTTACTGTTTGTGTCTTCAACACTAATGTGTACATCCAGCCATGGAGTTTTAATTTGGACTTGGATCTTTGCATTGCTGAAGTCTGTTTTGTTTTTCCAACTCTTTCTATTTTCTGCAGATATTTTTGTCAGTGATTCCAGTACCTGCAGTGCTTGTTGGTCTGTTTTTTTTTTTTCATTTGTTCTTACGTGTACAAATGTTTTATGAATACACCTTCTTTTATGGCAGTACATAAAATAATGAAGGTAAAGTCCAAAGCCAGAGATTACCTGTTGAAACGGTGAGTGAATGATAATCCAGTGCTCTTTGTTTAGGAGGTGTGAGGCAGTGGCGGAAGGGAGCCCCCCCCACCCCCACGCACCCGATTCATTGCTCGGTGGTTGCTCGGGAGAGGTTAAAATGACATCAACTGCCAAGTGCTTCCGTCTTCTGTTTATTTCCTAGAAGATAGAGAGGGGTGCTTTGTGTGTGCAGGTTTACACTGGCACACTCCTGGTTTGTTGCCACGGCAGTTTGGGTGCTCTGTAAACTATTCTGCATGGCTACAGCACATGTTCCTAAATGTACCACGTGTCGACATCTACTTTCCTTCAGTAGTCTGTACTTTTTCTTCTTTTTTCAGCCCTTCAACTTATGCGGTGAACCCATCATAATTTTCATAGTCAGTAGGCTAGTTCTTAAAGTTTCTGTGAATTTTGGATGCTGTATATCAAACATAATCTTTAGCTGGGTGGTGGTGGCCCATGCCTTTACTCGAAGCACTTGATAGGCAGAGGCAGGCGGATCTCTGTGAGTCTGAGGCCAGCCTGGTCTACAGAGTGCGTTCCAGGACAGCTAGAACTACAGAGAGAAACCCTGTCTTGGGGGAAAGAAAAATTTAGTATTGTTTGTCCTGAAGCTTTGAAATTTTTTTAGCAGCTTTTTTAACAATTATTTTATGCATGTTTTGTGTCTTCCTATTTATGTTCTGCTCCTGTAGTTGAAAATGTAAAAAGAAAAGATGTGGTTTCATTTTGACATTTCACAATATGGATAAAAGAAATCTGTGTAGGATTAAATCTCTGCAGGTCACTATTCTACATTTGTATGTTTGTTTGTTTATATTACATTTTATTTGTTTTGCCTGTGTGTATGTGCCCTTGTGTTCTCACACATGTAGCATGCTGCTCTTCTCAAGTATAGGTCAGGATAACTTGGAGTAATTAGGTCTCTTCATCTTCCATGTGGCCCAAGGGTCGCTCATAGGATACATACATAATAACTATAAGATCCAGAAGTTGGCATGTATTGTGTAAGTTCTGCAGCAAGTGGTTTGGGGTGATTTGTTGCAGGCGTTCAATTTAAATAAAGGAGATCCAAAGCCATTGTCAGTGAAGTAAAGACTGTGTTCCTCGGTGTGAAGTGAGCACTAAGTAAATATTGAATAAATTGACCTTGAAAGTGACTAGGTGTGGGAAAAGAGGAATGGGGCGTCTTTCTGGGCAGAGGGAGAAACAGGAATAAAAACAGAAGGAACTGTATGTGTAGGAGATGATTCTGTTTGTGGCTCTGTTTTGATTAACAAAACAAGCACAGTGTCCATGAAGAGACATAGGGTGATGGGAAGAAGCCAGATTTAAGAAGTTTGCATATTTTAAGGGTCAGACTCATGAGTTGTTTTGTCTTTGGCAGATAGAAGTCATGGAGGCGTATTGAATGGCATGTAATAGGATCACAGTGGACTTGAGAAAGGAGCTTTCCTTGGGGGTTTTCCCCTGATCCTAACTATAAAAAAGTGCTTTAGGTGCTTGGTGAGGTCTGTTGGAAATGACTGTAGCCCAAAACTTCTCTGTCCTGATTTAGAAGCAAGAGGAAGGCAGACCTTGTGCTGTAATGCTGCTTTGTTTGAAGAGGACATGGTTTTGCACTTTCAAGCTCACTGTCACTGGAATCTCAGACAATGACTATGACTGAGAGCAAGTTAGACAGCATAGAGTTAATATGGGGTCTCTCTTTAAATCCCCAATTCAAAACTTTGTGTGTGTGTGTGTGTGTGTGTGTGTGTGTGTGTGTGTGTGTGTGTAGGTCAGAGTCTTTTGGAGTCTGTCCTCTCCCTCTATCATATACCCTGGGTATTGAACTCGGCGTCAGGCTTGCTGGCATGCACCCTCACTTACTGAGTCATCATGCTGTTCCTAAGTCCCCGGTTTTAATGGAGCCCATGTACTATCATCATTTTTGACTCCAGAGCATTGAATGTTTTGCCAGAAAGAATGTTCACAAACTCAGTAAGCTAGCAATGTTATGTGGGTTGTCTTTGATAGTGACTAGACAGTTATTTCATTTCAGCGGTTTTGCGATGATCTTAGCACAAAGTTAAAGTAGAGGGATCAGCTCAATAGGAGGGCCTACAGAGGAAACAACGTCCAAGAGACATCCTGGACATGGAATCTGGAGGAGGACTGTATAATCAGTAGAACAGGTATTTCACTGAGCAAATGATTCACGTTATGTTAACTCTGACAGGTACAGAGACAGCAAGCGAAAGAAGAATCTCTTGCTGATGATCTGTTTAGGTAAGTTGTGACTTTGCTTGAGAAATGTACATATAATTCAGTTATGTTCATGCCAATCAAATATTTGTTTCTTCTGTTCTTAGAAGAAATCTAAACTCTTCATATAAAGAAGTTTGGTTTGTAACTGATGTATTTCTGTTACTTGAGCACATATTGATGGAATTTCATGGCTATAGGTTTAAGGTTGATCCAGTTTTATCATAAGATATTTAAATTGTACATGGTGTCATTGAGGCAAAGGAAGGTTCCTAAAGTATTTACATTACCAATATGTGAGCTTTTTATACAATAGGATTAAATTTTGAGATCAGACAAATAAGGGTGGAGACTATTTGTTGAGTTTTCATTTGACAAGTGGATAAAAATGAAAGGTTGAGTGAGATTCAAAACTGGTTGGTTGGTTGGTTTGCTTTGTGGCAGATTTTAGAGGACTTGTTAGGAGTAATTGTAGTTTAATATATTTTGAACATTTCTAGAAACCCAGTAAACATTGTAAATCTCTCAAATACTAATGAAGTCCCGTATCAGGTAGACATTGGCTAATACAGAGTAACATTTTTCCCAACTTCAAGTACAAGATGTCTTAATCTTTGGTTCCTTCTACTCCTTGTGTGTGTGCTGTTGTTTTAATTTTAATGCTTCATATCATTTTGTTAATGATGATGCTTTTACCACATATTCTTTTAAGCAACACCAAGAGATAAATGGAAAGAAAACTGTTTATTGTCCAGCTTTAAGGACAACATTGATACTCTCAAGTGGTTACTAAAGTGAAGCCCTTTAATGGGATCCCGTAGTGAAATGGCCTTTAACCCAATTTTTTTCTTTGCAGATACAATCCTAATGTAAAAAGAAGATAATTGAACTTTGTAAAGGAAGCTATAGAAACACACTTCATAGCAAACATTTCAGGCCGACTGGCATATGTGAATGTAGTACATAGAAATTACAAATGCTTTAAGGCTTCAACTTATTAAATAAAGCAAATAAACTCCACTCTTTTGTGTGGTAATATTGTTTCTGAGGGCTTTGTTATCTTGTCTTTAAATATATCATTTTAATTGTGTTCCTTACTTATTAAGTAATTACAACAGTCATAGTGCCCAAGATTTGGAAACTGCATTAAGGTTAAAGACCAGAGTCCCCCGCTGCTAACTACTTGGTTCTCTGGGTGGGGATATAGCTACATCTCTATCTATGCATATATGGTACTTACTTCCTTTGACTTGTTCTTATTCAAATTCCTGTTCATAATATTTTTCAGGAATTACATCTGTAACTACCTTGTTCATTTTCACTTTAGAAGATGATACACATAGTGGTGTAGCTTTTTCTTTTCCATTTTCTGTAAGCTTCCCTAAACTGATGAGACCAAAATGGAATGACTTGAGTGGTGAGAAGGTCCCCCCCAGCTTACTTAGTACAAGAGATTGAGGTAAAATGCAGACGCACACCATGGCTAGATCACACCAAAGTGAGAGATGGACTCGTTTTTTTGGTGGTTTTACTGAGCATAGTGACTCTGTCTTGGCTTGTTAAAGATTCAAGTATGCCTGTCTGTAAAGTTGAGGCAGTGAGGTTGTCTTCTACCTAAAACAGAAAGTGATAACAGGAAATGGATTTTTTTCCAAATATTTTAATGTAGAGAAGTAGATCTCAACTCTGATTGTATGTTGTACATTATATTCTAGAAAGTATAATAAGTCTTATATTTTCTGGTCCATGGAAATTCTGCCTCCCTTAGCAATCTTACCTTTTTCAGTTAGAACATAGGAGCACTTAAGCAATCTTTTATACATATATATATATATATATATATATGTACACATACACACATATACCTATACATATGCATATATTCGCATGGGTCTATATATATTGTCTTAGGGTTTCTATTGCTCTAAAGAGACACCATGACCACAACAACTCTTATAAAGGAAAACATTTAATTGGGGTAGCTTACATTTTCCGAGGTTTAGCCCATTATCATAATGATGGGACATGGCATGCAGGCAGACATAGTGCTAGAGAAGTAGCTGAATATCCTACATCTTGCAGGCAATACTCCAGTAGGCCACACCTCCTAATAATGCCACACCTTTTGGGGGCCATTTTCTTTCAAACCACCACACACATATATGTAGCTAGAGTTTTCTTGCCTGGCCCACAGTCAGGACAAACCTCTGCCACCTGCCAGTCCCACAGCCGCTCAGACCCAACCAAGTAAACACAGAGACTTATATTGCTTACAAACTGTATGGCCGTGGCAGGCTTCTTGCTAACTGTTCTTATATCTTAAATTAATCCATTTTTATAAATCTATACCTTGCCACATGGCTCGTGGCTTACCGTCATCTTCACATGCTGTTTGTCATGGTGGCGGCTGGCAGTGTATCCTCAGCCTTCCACTTCCCAGAATTCTCTCCTCCTTGTCCCGCCTATACTTCTTCCTGCCTGACCACTGGCCAATCAGTGTTTTATTCATTGACCAATAAGCAACATGTTTGACATACAGACCATCCCACAGCACATATATATTTGCTAGGTCTTTCTGGAACATTGTGTGTGTATCCCCTTGACAATGACATGTAAGCTACTTTCTACCTTTGACCAGACTTCAGAACATATTACTTCATCCTATATTACAGTTTCAAATTCTTTGTTTGTGAAATAGTAAGCAAATGTCTGAAGTATTGCTCTTC
>CABHPR010127282.1:365-10923 GCA_902168415.1 Peromyscus melanophrys | reverse complement strand
ACACACACACACACACACACACACACACACACACACGAAAGAAAACAAAATTTACATTTTGCATCGTTTCTACTCATAAGTTATCAAACAAAAACAAAATCCCAACTTTCACACTGGCTAATACCTGAGCCAGAAAACATAAGAAGAACTGGGTGCAGGCACAGACAGCATCTGGGAGTACAGATGATGTAACTTCACAAGGCACCTGAAGACATACATTGAAAATCCTACTTGAGCCGGGCGGCAGTGGCGCACACCTTTAATCCCAGCACTCAGGAGGCAGAGGCAGGCGGATCTCTGTGAGTTCGAGGCCAGCCTGGGCTACACAGTGAGTTCCAGGTCAGGCACCAAAACTACACGGAGAAACCCTGTCTCAAACAAACAAAACAAAACAAAACAAATCTACCAACATCCATACACCTATAACCCACATGTCAATAATTTCACTTCTGGAAGCCTGTCCTGGGAAACAACACTAAGAATAAAAAAAAATGCCTTCTTTACAAAGATACAGAAGCATTAGCAAACATAAAACTAGTATCACAATGATAATAGTATAACATGGAGTCAAATATGTTGCTGCCATTCAAAATCAAATTCATATACAGGTAAACAGATATTATAGTAAGTAAAATAAGCCAGACTCAGACAAATACTGCAAGTTTCTTTCATACAGGGAAAATATAAAATATGTATATGTGTTTTGGGGTATTTATACGTGGGTTTATGGGTCACAAAGCTAGGGTCTGGAAGAAAACATCTGAAGAGGTAGAAAGCAGGTGACGGAGTGCACGCAATAGAAAGCAGATGAGGGAATCAGCCAGAGGGAGGGAGGGCGACAGGAGACAGTGGAGGAAACAAAGACAAGCATATGCGATGTGTACGAAGATGTTATGAGGAAACTCATTACTTTGTATTTCAAATAAAAAT
The DNA here is from genome assembly GCA_902168415.1 of Peromyscus melanophrys. NCBI lineage: Eukaryota > Metazoa > Chordata > Mammalia > Rodentia > Cricetidae > Peromyscus > Peromyscus melanophrys. Next base: position 9,993 of record CABHPR010127282.1, on the reverse strand, counting down.
CGATTTAAAAAATACGATAAAGGTTCCAAATCCTATACTACATGTTTTTACATGTTGCCATGGTTACCTTGTTATCAGTGATGCCACCATTTCAAGGATCACAGCAGGAGAGTCTCAGGCTCACATACACTCACCAATCATGATGCTGGCCCAAAATAAATCAACTTCTGGTGTTTGCTTTGATTTGTTTAATTATATTTTAAAGGAGACTTCACTAACCAGTTTCGTAAGCCCCATGTAAATTTTAAAAAACTGAAACTTTAATTATTTCAAAAAGAGAATATGCAGTTTCCCAGCCTGCTCCCTTGTTCTAAGCAGTCCAGAACAACAGACCCTCACTAAACCTATCCAAAGATAAGGCTGACTATGACTGTTACATTTATTAAGAGATAGTGAGATTAAGCATGTACACCTCTTTGCCTTTACAGATCTGTGCATAAACATTACATAAAGTATCTACCTTTTTTTTTTTTTTTTTTTTTTTTGAGACAGAGTTTTCTTATTTAGCCTTAGCTGGCTAGCCTGGAACTTGCTATGCAGACCAAGCTGGCCTCGAACTCACAGAGGTCTGCCTGCCTCTGCCTCCCCAGTGCTGGATTAATGAGTACACCAGCATACCTGGTAAATCTCTACTTTTTAAGGAAAAGGAAATGCAGGTTTAATGAAACTGTTACATTTACAAAGCTAACAGCCTAGATCCTAAGCAATAAAATCTATGTTCTTAACTTCAACGTGCAAGGCACATGCATGCATACACACACACACACACACACACACACACACACACACACACACACGAGACATTCACTCGAAGTAGACACTAAAATATGACTATCACTGGAAGATAAACTTGGAATATATTTTTTATCTTACTAAGTTTCATCAATTGGCATGTACTACTTTCATAAAGAAAAAAATATTGAACAGGTGTTGCGGTGCATGCCTGTAACCCAAGCATCTGAGAGGCAGGGGCAGGGGGAAATCATGGCAAATTTGAGGCTAGCCTGGTCTCCACAAGTCCTTGGCCTGTCTCAAAAACCAAAAACAAAACCAACAAAAAATTAAGCTGAGAAGAAGTTAAATTTAAGAAGTTTAAAGACTTGGAAAAGTATTTCTATTAAATGACACAAAGTATATTGTTAATATAGATAAAGTACTTGCCCTCTTTCAAGACCAGCCATCAGTATATCTCAAAACTAAACTGGTAAATTAAGAGTAGAATGTCTCTTATCAAAGACAATAAACAGAAATGAGAAGCATAATCAAGGCTAGTGAGAAAAAGCTGCCGTCTATGCAAAAGCTCTAACCGAGGAAAACCGTGACTGTCACAAAGACTCCAAAGGCAAGAACTCAGGGTTTTTCTCTGGGACTTTTGGCAAAGGCTTCCAGTTCACCAAACTTCCCCGAGCGTTTCAGAATCTTAGCCAGATAATGTCAGAACTCCGAGTTCTTCACTGTATTAGTAAAAGGTCTAAGAAGATAAATCGACCCGTTCTATGGAGTAGAGATTGACACTCTAGAAGGAGAATCCTGAGAGACTGAGAATCCTGAACACTACATATATATATATAAAAAAGTATACTGGGTCAGTTGGCTGGAGCAATGTGTGCTTGTAATCCCAGCTACTGGGAAGGTATCAAGTGGGGAGGGAGGGGGCACTACTTGTAGCCAGGAGTTTGAAAACAACCTGAGCAACACAATAAGACCCTTTCTAAAAGTAAACAGAACAGAACAAAACAAAACAAAAAAACCACACAACCAAAAGAGAAAAAACCCACACCCTTACCCACAAGCACACATTGGGGGGAGGCAAGCAGGGCTTTCTTCCTTGGCTCTCCCAGAAGCAGGGTTGTACTACTCAAAGTCATCGTGAACAACTCACTGCACACATAACTGGACCTCACAGTGGTGTTCTCACTCCGATTCCGTCTCTGGACTTCTCTTTTCCCACTAGCTTTCAGAGCAGTTTCAATGTAGCTTCCTCAGTCCAGGTTTCCACTTCATGTACTCTGGAAGGAGAGTCACTTCCTAATGTTTGTAAGGATGTGCACGTGTGTGCGCAGGTACTCAGCTTTTTATGTGGGTGCTGGGGAGACAAACTCAGGTCCCCAAGCTTGTGGAGCAAGCCCTTTAGCAACTAGGCCATCTCCCAGCCTTCCACTTCTTGACCCCACCAACATCACGTGAGCACCTTTAATTCAAGTCAGTGTCTGTGCCCAGTCATTAGATGGGTAAGAAAAGGGAATGGAAAAGAAGAATGCACCAAAAGTCAGGCCTGCATGTAAGCGCTATGGGAACAAAAGGCCAGAAGGTGAGTACCTGACTTCACCTTGAGAAACTGGAACGTTATTAGATGAGTAATCTCAGAGGAAATGACTCCTAAATTGAGGAATGAGTACTAAACAATAGGTCCAGACAGCAGGTTACTGCAATTTTTAGGACCGAGAACAGAAACAGGCAAAGGCAGAGAGGAAAACCTAAGACTTTAAAATTAGACAATGTCAAGGCACATGTCTTATCCCAGCACTCGGAAGGCAGGTGGATGCTGTGAGTTCACGGCTAGCCTGGTCTCCATAGGGAGTTCCAGGACAGCCAGACAGCCAGGGCTACATAGTGAGACCTTGTCTCAAAAAAAAGGTCAAAGCAGCTAGTCCCCCTAGGGGATGCTGTAAAAATTAAATGTTATTAAATGTAAAACACTTAGCATACACAGCATATACTTAGCATAAACTTACTGGAGAAGTGCTACAGAGATATTAACTACCATCATCATCATTTTTCTTAAATCCACAAACAAAGCTGAAAAACAAACTTGGAAAAATGTATAACTATCTGGGAGATATACTACTCTTTTTTTTTTTTTTTTTTTTTTGGTTTTTCGAGACAGGGTTTCTCTGTGTAGCTTTGCACCTTTCCTGGAACTCACTTGGTAGCCCAGGCTGGCCTCGAACTCGAGATATACTATTCTTAACATACAAAGAATTCTTAGAACAAACAAGAGAGCGGGTGATATGGTTCAGCTAGCAGAATGATTTTCCACCATGCACAAAGCTTCGGGCTTGACCCCTAACACCACAGGAACCAGGAGAGAGGCCCCTGACTGCAATCCCAGCATGAAGGAGGTGGAGGGAGGTGGATCAGAAGTTCAACGTTATCCTTGGCTACACAGTAAATCTGAGGCCAGTCTAGGCTACAAGAGACTGTCAAAAGAGATCAGAAAAAAAGGAAGGAGAAGGAAGGGGAGGGAAGAGAGGAGAGGAAGGGAGAAATGAACAAAGTAAACATGCTAATGAAAAGGCAAAGAAGTGGAAATGAACGTTTTTCAAGGTAAATGGAAAAAGGACGATCTGATACTAACACTCAGAGGAAGAAAAGTTAAAGTAGTTTTAATGGGTTAGCGTAGTTTTTAAAGGCAAAGCTTTCAAGAATGTGGGGAAATAAGATGGTTTCATTTACACACTCACACTAATGAATTTTCCTGTAAGGTGACCTGGTAGTATGTTTACAGGGGCGGTAAGAAGTGTCCATACCTTTTGATCCGATGTCTACCACTTGAAATTTATTCTGGGGAAATGCTCACAATCATGAACACAAACACAGCTACAGGATGTGAACTACCTTAGATTACACACTACCTTAATGCTACAGAAGCAATATGATAGCGATCATAAGCAGAAGCGAACATCAGATCCAGACCCTAGGTCTACGGCTTATCAGTGTGTGACCCTGGGGAAGTTATTATCTTCCACTTGCTCAAATTCCTCAATTCTAAGGTTCTTTTTTTTTTTTTTTTTTTTTGGTTTTTCGAGACAGGGTTTCTCTGTGTAGCTTTGTGTCTTTCCTGGAGCTCACTTGGTAGCCCAGGCTGGCCTCGAACCCACAGAGATCCGCCTGCCTCTGCCTCCCGAGTGCTGGGATTAAAGGCGTGAGCCACCAACGCCCGGCAATTCTAAGGTTCTTACAGACAGTCTGAAGACCAAATGAATTTATGCAAAGTGTCCCCAAAATAACGAAGATATAGCTACTGCCCTATAATGTTAGACACTATTACTAATACTTGGTAGTAGGGACATACTATTCACCAATGAAAGTATATTGTGGATATGTGCATAGCGGAAATAGAGTCATGTTTTGATAAACATTATTAGTAAGCTACAAAGAAAAGTCACTGAACGAGAACTGGGCATGTAATCCAAGGAAAAGCACTTGCCTTGCATGCTCAGCCTCAACCCCTGGCACAGCGGGAAAACACAGTAAATGATAACACAGAACAACGCGACAAGTCCATCGTCTGCACAGACCAAGTTCTAGGAGGTTTGCGGAAACATGAGCAATGGCTATATCTGGAAAGAATCATGGTCTTTGAGTTTCCCTACAGCGTTCTCATCTTCTGCACAGAACATTTATTATTCATCATAATAAAAATAGTACACATAAAAAGTCAATAAAATTTAAACCCAAACAATTCGGTGCTTTTAGGAAAAATCAAATGAAATGCCCCTTCCAAACTATTTGGAAAATCTCTGCTTTAAGTGCATGCTACGTGGGGGGAGGTTTTTTTCTGACTTCAGTAACTAGAAGAAATATCAACAGATCTGACAGGCGCTAACCAAATAAATACTACTAATAATAAACCATCTTAAATATGTTATCCTGAAATACAAATAAACTTACTTATATGAAGGCTACCATTTATTTACTTGTAAATGTACACTATGGATTTTCTTTGCTCTGGAGTTCCTTGATCATTTTGAAGATAGCAAATTTACTTCTCCCAATTACTACACACACACACACACTCCAGACACTTATTTTCTGCCTTAACTTTCTCCACCATACTTGGCAAACTCTAAATTCAACACATTTCATTGTCTTCTCTTTTCCTGAATTTAAATGCCACTATGGCTGGACAGGGTTGTATATTTTGTCTACTGGCTATAGTAATCATTACACTGGACATTTCTTGCAAGAAATCATGCAATATTTATGAAATGATGGATTGAAAGAATGAATTCCATTCTATGAATTATGACTTCTGCTGTCTTTAACTTTCAAAGAGAATGAAGAGAATAAAGAAAAGAAGGCTGGTACACACTACGCAGAAAGACAGAGATGAAGAAAAGTTACACCAGTGAAGAGAAACCCCAAGATGGACACAGGAGTGAGTGGCAACACTTGCTTTTTTAAGAGGGGGTTGCCATCAAGCTACAAAAGCTACGAAGCCCAGGTCCTGGAGAGTACTACCAGAAAAGGCTGGTTAGTTTTGGCTGGTTACCCAAATCCAATCCAACGGCTCTTTACACCTCAGTCACCCAAGTTACTCAGTTCTTGGAACCCCAGTGCACCCCCATAGGAACCAAGATGTTGGAAGGAGGAAGTAGTAACTCCAAGTCACAATTACTGGAATGAACGAGGGGAGGGCAGGGAAAACTCCAATACAAGTTGTCTCTGCAGCAAGACAAAAATCAATTTATAAGCATTTCACTAAAAATTTAGCAGTGCATGCCTTTAATCCCAGCACTCGGTAGGCAGAGGCAGGTGTGAGTTCAAGGCCAGCCTGGTCTACAGAGTGAGTTCCAGGGTAGGCACCAAAGCTATACAGAGAAATCCTGTCTCAAAAAAACAAAATAAATAAATAACTAAATAACTAAATAAATAAATAAATAAATAAAAACAAAATAATTAGCGGTGGAAAACCTAAAATGCTCTAGCGAGAGGGTTGCTCGTCTACTACTTGGGTTTCCAGATCTTAATCCAGTGGGTTAGAGAAGCAATACTATTTTGCGTTCCTACCTAACCCACAGCACAGTATGACGGTTAATACTGCGGGTCAACTTGACAGGATGTACAAGTACCTGGGAGCTCAGTCTCTGGCCAGGCCTGTGAAGGATTATCTGGATTAGGTTAATGAGGTGGGAAGCCCCACTCTGAATGTGGACTGCTATTCCGTGGGCTGGGGTCCTGCACTTCACACAAAGGAGAAGGCTGGCGGAGCATGCGCATTCATCTAGTCAGCTCTCTGCTTCCTGACTGACTACCTGTCCCATCCCCCTGCTGTGATGGACGACACCCTCAAACCATGTGTCAAAATGAACTTCTCCTTCCTCAAGTACTGTTTTGTCAAGTATTCCATCACAGCAACAAGGAAAGCAACTAACAGAAAATGTCGCTAATCTTTGAAGTGATTACTTATAATCCCTGAGGATTATTTCATGATTACTAAAAAGCAATGCCACCAAATGTTACATAAATGATAAGATTTATTAACTCGACCTACCTGGTATTACATTAAAGCAGTCAACTGACAAGTGCCACACTGCATATTAGATGGAAGACGGAGGCAGGGGGCAGACTCCAAACAGCAGGAAGAAAATGGCACCGCAAAGGCTTCTCCTGTCCTAAAGACCAGTGTGACCCTTGCAGGCACCTTAGCTGACCGGCTCTCTCGCTTGTCACGATTCTCTCTCAACACTAGCCTCTTCCCAGTCGAGCAAAAGAAGAACTGAGCCACCTGGATGAAGTCAGAGGCTCTGGAGTGATAACACAAAGTAGCAGAACTGGGGAACTAAAGGGCCCAGGCTCACATTGCACTGAAGGTCAGATCCTGTCACCTATTCTCCAGCCTTCTCATCCGCTTCATTCTGATGCTGGCTAGAAACTGAGTACCACAAGAAAAAGCTACTGGGGTGGTAGAGCGCTTGCCTAGCAAGCGCAAGGCCCTGGGTTCGGTCCTCAGCTCCAGAAAAAAAGAAAGAAAGAAAGAAAAAATTTGTTTCTTTTGTCGTCATTAGGATAAATCACAAACCAGAGAGAGACACAGAGAGAGGGAGAGACTAATTAGCTTGAAATCTCTCATTGAAGCAAACTGAATGATAACAGGTAACTTCTGCTAAGCACAATCACTAAGCACTTTACATTATACACAACACTATGAAACAGGTACTGTTATCATCCCTGTTTTATAGATGAAGAAAAAACAGAAATTAGAGAATTAAAGAAACTTGCTTAAGATCACGCAACTACTTGGAGCTGGAGCTGGGGTAAAGAGCCTATACTTTTATCCAACATAGTTAGAAATATACACACAATTTTTATTAAAGCAGACTTCTTCTCAAAGGAATATGCATTCACAATGACAAGGATCCAGAAACCATAACGCAAGTGGTTAAATACAACAAGTGAAATGCCTACCATCTGGTTGTAGACCCCAAATGTCTGCCGTAATCACGGCTGAATAGCTGTACAGTAACTAACAAAGTTATTCCGTGTCTGGGTATGGCTGTGAAGCTACATTTTAATTGAATCTCTCAAGACAAAACACTGTAAATGAAATACACTGCACTCTTAGAGCTATAAAAATACATTATTTCTCAGGCTATTCACTGTCCTATTTCTGCTGTTTCCTCCCTTCCTCCCCCATTTCCTCTCTGCCTCATATCCTTTAAAGCCGGCTCAGTTCCTCTTTCTCAAGAATACCTACCTATACGCACGCCCACTTTACCCAAGAGAATGCTAACATTTGTCTGTGTGCGACAGCTGTAGGATGGTACAAACTTAACAGCAAAGAGCCAAGAAGTGGAAATACATTCTAATGTACGACCAGGGTTAGAGCTATGCAACCGCAGAAATAACTGAATAGTCTTGTTTTTTTCTATTTCGCACTTGGAATCCTCTTTTAACAACTGGCATACCCCAAAAGTCTTTCCTTGTTTGGCCCTTTTTTGCAAAATAGTTTTTCCAAAACTTTTTCCATAAGTATGGTATTCTTTTAAATACAAAAAATAAGCTCCAAACAGGTTGTTAGACAACAAATATGTCATATTTTAGTAATATAATTGTCATATGCTGAATAACGAATAGAGCCCAATGTAAGTGTTTCACAAATAAACGTAAAGCTTCTGCAATGGATGTGAAGGTGTACATGTGATACCAGCAGTAGGTAGAATGAGGCAGGATGAGTTCGAGGCCTGTCTGTGCTAAATAAGGAGACTCTGGTTGTGTAAACTGGGGACTCCAGACACAGCTTGGTGGTGAGCACTCTTCTGTCCTCCCAGGGAAACCTGCAAACCGTAGTCCTGACAGCCCCTTCCTGGAGCTGACAAAGCCAGCTCATCCTCTCCTAATGTAAACACAGCAATTTATTTGTACACACACACACACACACACACACACACACACACTCTGAATGCCCATACAAATTTGTTTTACCTGAACCAAGATGTATATACAAGAACACGGGTGCTAAAGTTAAAAAGAATCCTCATCTGAAATGGGATGCTCATACTTATTAACTCTGAGACCTAGAGTAGTTAAACTCTAATTTAACATTTCACTTATCTATCTGACGGGAGGACATTAATTACTTCCAAGGACTTCATACACTTTAAGTAATCATATAAACACTGAGCACAGGCTCTGAAACTAGTAAGTGCTCTATAAATGACCACCATGGGAGATACACTGCAATACTAAAGGACATTTAGTTGATGACGAACAATACAGGTTCTTTTACTAAAATGATGGAACCCTGGGAAACTCTATATTAAAGATGAATTAAAACTGAAAAGAGACCGCATGTACCCTGATGGCAGAGAGCATGCTCAGAACGTGTGAAACAGTTGGTCCACTCCCTAATACACACATACACACCTTTACACACAAACACACACACCCCTAAAAGTTCTAAGATTATATAAGACACTTTCCACTTTGTAATAAGAGATACAATAACTACAGGATAAAATGACAAAGATAAAGAAAATCTTGGAAGCTTCTAAGATTGGGTAATGGGTGCATGCTAGTCTATCTTTGTAAAAACACGTTTCTTTTTTAAGTAGAAATCTAATCCCCTGAGTGTACATGTTTCTTCATACAGAGGAGAAATCAGGATTTGCGCCTTGAGATGTGGTGACCAACGGTGTCTTTCCACTCATTCAATATCGGTCAAGTTCTCACTACCATTTTACTTTTCTCTATAAAGGTGAACAAAGGGAATGCTTCAATGCATTAAATGTTTAAAAACATGCAGATTTTCCAACTGCATATCAATATTACATCAAACAGCAGCAACACATATTTTTTTTTTCCTGTATCCTTAAAAAAAAAAGGATATATTTTCACTTTGCTTGCTTAATTACAAGGCAGTCATAGGAATAATCAATCCCTAGCCTAAAGGAAACACATCAGTTTCTACCGTTGGTAACTGAATTTTGCAGGCCTCCCACCAATTCGTTTCAAGTCTGTAGGCGATGTTTCTGGATCGCTTTTAGGTTTTATCAGTGATTGACAATACAGCAAACCTTCAGAGAGAAGTTAGCAATTTCTCAGAGGCTGAAGCAGCTTGGCCTCCAGTCCCTGCTACCTAAATTAAGCTCACAACACAAAATTCCGAGTGACAACTTGCCGCCCTGAGTAAGCAATGAACCCTTGTGAAACGAACCAAAAAAAAAAAAAAGCATGTAGTAAAGCAGTAATGTCTGTGCTAACTTCAATTCCTATTATAAAGTAGCTGGCTCTGTCCAAAATGTTCCTATTCCTTAGGAGTCCAAGTTTCAAACGAACATATTGGTCACGGGCAATCACTGACCACCACAGCACCCGATCAATACATGCAAACAGCGTCTCTCTG
>CABHPR010127281.1:12746-25896 GCA_902168415.1 Peromyscus melanophrys | reverse complement strand
GATTAAGGGCGTGTGTCTCCACTGCTGGCTGTATCCTTGAACACACCGAGACCTACCTAGTTTTGCCTGCCGAGTGCTAGGATTAAAGGCGTGCACCACCACCGCCCTGGCTTTCGCTATGGCTTGCTGATAGCTCTGACCCCTAGGCAACTTTATTTATTAACATACAAATAAAATCACATTTCAGTACAAATAGAATACCACTATAGTCAGTCTCTTAGATTATAAAGCCCTCCCGGACAGAGGCTCCCAAGGCGACCTCTAAACTTAGATCCATCTACTCCCTCTGTGTGAGGAGGTAAGGTAGGCTCTTGGATCCAAAAATGAGGGGCAATTGGAGAAAGATACAGAAAGGTGGGTTTGGACTACCCAGCTGGGAGATGCCACTGAACTTGGCCTCCATCCTACAAAGCCAGCACGCCAGTATCTAGCTCTCTGTGAGGACTTAGCATCCCAGGTCATTAACCAGAAGCAAAGGAGGAGGTAGCTTCACAGTGTAGCATCCATGCGAGCTGTAGGAGGCCGGGCATTCTCAGGCTTGTTGGTTTCAGGACCAGCCAAGTCTCCCAGTTTCTGCATGTTGGCCCTTTCTTCAGATTTCTGGAAGCACCATGCAGGAAACAGAACTCCATGTTCAGGGTGGCTTGTTCTTCTTTGGGCCTCAAGTGCCACAGCTTGGCATCTCTGATGTTTCTGAAGTTGGGGACCGTGGGCCTCGGTAGGAACCACAGTGGTTCCTTCTGAAAGTGCTCTTTGTGTGGCATGAGGTTCTATAGCAGAGCGCACAGGAGCTGAGCTGTGGAGTGGAGGGAGGCTGAGGGGAGGGAAGAGAGGGAGGGGTGAGGCTGGTTCAGGATGCCCCTCAGGATGGCCACTAGAGGGGCATCCCAATACATCGCTAAGTGCCGCTGCAGATGCCACATACCTGTCTTGTTTCCAGACAATAGAGCAACACTGTGCCCTTGCAATGTCCTATAGATTTCAAAGCCCTTCCCTACTCAGCTCCTATACCCGTGCTGTGGCTAGCAGACTAAGTTTCCACACAGATGCCAGGGAGCTTCTGGCCCTGTGGCTGGAGGGAGCTGGATCCACATCGCTTCTCAGATGTTCCCCCAGAACATCACAGTGTCACCTCCCCACACCACACGGCTTCTAGCATCCTCACAGTAGTACAAACTAGCTCATTTTGCTGGCTCTTCTTTCAGATTGCTCTGCACCTGGTTCCCACATCCTTGTACTCTCTAGTCAAAGACTCCCTCACAACCACCCTTAGCTAAGTCTGCCTTTATGGAGAATGTGCTGAAGCTGAGAGAGCTCAGGACTTAGCGGAGCAACTCAGGCCAGGACCAAGGCCAGGGACTGCCCCACCGTGCCCCATGGTGTCCCCCTGTCCCCTGCTGTGCCCTGCTGTGCCCCACTGCCTCAGTGGCTGCAGGCTGAAAAGCTCTGAAGCATTTTGTTTACATGTTCTCCCTGCCCCAAGGTGTGCCCAACTAGCACAGATCTAGAAAGCAGGCTCAGGGGAGGTGGGCTGGGGGTTGCAGGCATGCTCAATTTTTACTTTTAAAACCAGCATCTGAAGTCCACCACTTGATACAAACTTCCTAGTGCAATAAGAATGAATGATTTTGCCGGGCGGTGGTGGCACACACCTTTAATCCTAGCACTCGGAGGCAGAGCCAGGCAGATCTCTGTGAGTTCGAGGCCAGCCTGGGCTACAGAGTGAGTTCCAGGACAGGCTCCAAAACTACACAGAGAAACCTTGTCTCAAAAAACAAACAAACAAACAAAACAACAAAAAACAAACAAACAAAACAAAACAAAAAATGAATGATTTTGTTTCGACAGATGGGGGGAAAATGTGTGTACTTTTTATAGCATGTTTTTACACCTTCCCAGTTGATGACTGCACGACTTGACCCGCGGTTTGTCACGATTACCGCACGGCCCAACCTGCAGTGTGTCAGGATGACTGCGTGGTTTGGCTCACGGTGTGGGCACAGCTCCTCGAGCATAGGTTGAGACGTTCATTTGCCAGTAACATGTACCAGCTTTTCTTGTGTTTGTTTTAGGCCTTTTCTGCGCTGGATAGGGAGGACACGGGGTTTGTGAAGGCTATGGAGTTCGGAGATGTCCTGAAGAGTTTCTGTCAGAAGCTGACAGATAACCAGTATCACTATCTTTTGAGGAAATTAAGACTTCACCTAACACCCAGCATACACTGGAAATACTTCCTGGAGAACTTCAGCTCCTTCCTGGAGGAGGTAAGGCGGCGGCGTCCTGCAGCACACAGCTGATTCCAACACCATCGTTAGAGCGTCCCAGATGAAAGATGGATAAGCTCTGTGGAGTGCTGGATGGGAGAGTGTGTCCTCTACTTTGTGGAGAAGCTTGCTTTGATTTGGTGGTTTTCCATGCAGAGTCTCTTAGATCCCAGAAGATGGTCTGGCATCCAGAGAAGCGAGGCCCACTGTGTCCAGACTGCCGGCTGCACTGGCAAAGCCCCAGGCTGAGGCGAATGTGGAGGTGTGGTGGGTTCTGACAGACACACAGGTGGAAGGTAGCAGCCCCCTGGGGAACCAGGGGAGACTTCAGGGTCGATGGCAATGGCTGCCCACAGGGCTCTTCTCTGTCATCTCCGGAGAGTGGCTCTGGAGGGACTTGTCACTCATTGCCAGCTTGCTTCTTACTCCTGCAGAAGTGGGTCAGTATCACTGACAGCAGTTCCAGCCTAGCTGAGTGAGGGGACACCATTCCGCGCTGCACTCTGTGCTGAGGGGCGGGGACACAGCTGCTGTGACCCCTGCCTTGATGGAGGGAAGAATTTAAATGGAGGAGGAAGAAGAGGATGCAGGAAACCGCAAGAAAGCTCATGCTAGACGGGACTACTGTTCTCTGAGCTGGCTGCTCTGGGCCTTTCTGGATGTCCTTTCCAGTGGCCTGCCTCTGTGTGACCATGTGTTGAACCATGTGTCCTCAGTCATATATCGCAGATAAATCCCTAGAGAGGAGACAGTCAGAGCAGGTGGCAGGGACCTGCTGGGTAGGCACCACCTCATAAAATGCCAGTTTTATAGGTGACAACTCTGGCCCAGAGATTCTGGGTGATCTCCCCAGTGAGCGAGTGTGGGCTGATGTGTGAACCCAGGAGGCCTGGCTTCCAGGCTCCCATTTGTGAAAGTCCTCCTGCCTCAGCCTCCCCATCTGGGGATTACAGTCATGAGCCAGCATACCCAGTTTTCACTGATGTTAATACATCAGCTTTAGTCCACTCATAAGCTGTTATAAAAATAATCTCCATATTAAATGGAAATATTCTCTGTCAAAAGCACGCTAGTGTTCGTGTGTGTGTGTGTGTGTGTGTGTTCCTCTGCTGGGAGCATGTAGGTCATCTTGGGTTTCCTCCATGATAGACAAAGCACTAGCCTCTGTGCCTGATCCCTGTGACACACATACATACATATACACACATGTGACGCATGCGTACAAACACGCATGTGCAAACATGCATGGGGGTCAGCACACTGCTGCTCCACGTGAAATGCCCACTGGTTCTGATGCTGCCTGCAGTCTCTGAGGTGGCTGTGCAGTGCACACCAGGCTTCCTGATGCTCCCCCGCCCCGCCAGCCCTCTGTGCTTTTAGCCACATTAGCCTCTGCCTTGGTGTTGACGAAGTCAGGCTGCAGACATTTCGGGCCCTTGTCATCTGTAAGTCGCAAAGACCTCCTGGTCTGTGCCAGGATTTTGCTCTCCACATCTGGTGGCCATTGTTCTCCACTGTGATTATGCTTTTCGTCATCTTCTAAGAAATACGTTGTTTGTTGTACAGATTTCGGAAAAGGCTGCAGTCACGTGATCCCCACAGCGACAGTGACTTGTCACTGTTAAAGAGTGCCGTGAGCTCCGGTTCATCCCTGGGTGCTTCCTGGGTGTTTCCTCACTGTTGACCGGGTGAGGGAGGTGGACAGACCGCCTCCACCAAGGCATGTTCCTGCTTCTCCTCCCCACAAGGAAGGCGGCTTCCAAGCTGATGCCTCTGCCCTGCTTCGAAGATGGCTTTTTTCTGTTTTCAATGCATTTGACACACTTCCTCCAACAAGGCCACACCTCCTAATAGGGCCACTCCCTGTAGGAGCCGTTTTCTTTCAAACCACCACAAGTCCATTTGGTGTTGCCGGTATGTGTATATGTTTAGGGCTGACCACGTGGGGCTAGACAACCTTTCACGGGGCTCATCTTTGGAGAAGTCTGGTTCTCCGTCTCTTAGCAGCCATTAATTGCCTGTACCTCTTCATCTAGGGGCGGAGTCTTGTGGGAGTCCCCCATCCACCGTGGCATGTCCACTGATGTCCTTGTTTGGGCAACCGTGTTTTTGAGATATCATGGCTGCCACCCCACCGTCATAGCTAGAAGATACAGGCTCCCTGCAGACTTCTGGTTCTCTGGCTTTTAGCCCTCCCTTCCACACAGTGTTTCCCAAGTCTCAGGAGTAGGGTTGTGTGGTAGATAGATCAGCTAGGACTGGGCACCCTGCTGTCATCTGTTCTCTGCATTTTGACCAGTTCTGACTTTCTGTGATGTCCCCATCCATGGTGTCTCTATCTTCAACGGTCTCCGTCCGCTGCAAAAGGAGCTTCTCAGATGAGACGTGAGAGCTGTGGCACTCATCTGTAGGTCTAGGATAAGTGTTTAGAATGCAGTTAGGAATTGTGCTGGCTTAGGAAGGTGCCAGCCCAGTTTCTCCATGGGTGCTGGAATCCTAATTCTGTTCATCACGCTTGCATGATGAGCTCTTTATCTACTGAGCCACCTCCCCAGACCCTGTGTGTCTGCGTTTGAAAGACTCCCAGAACAAAAATGCCCAGATCAAAGGGCAGGAATATCTTGATTGATCTTGAAAGCAACTTCCTATAAGATATTTTTTTAAACAATGGTCTGTATTAGATTGCATCATATGAAATCAACATTTTCTTTTAAAGTTTCAGGTGATTGAATGTGGACAATACTCATGGCTTTAGGGAACATCTGTGGAAGCCACATGTGTCCATCATACACTAGTTAGCTTGAATTCATTGCTTTAAAGGGAAGAGTTGAGACTGTCTGTCCACTCAGCAGTGTGGCTGTTTTGGGGTGTGAGGTGGTTTGAAAGAAAATGTCCCCCAAAGGGAGTAACACTAATGGGAGGTGTGGCCTTGTTGGAGGAAATGTGGTACTGTGGGGGTGGGCTTTGAGGTCTCATAGGCTCAACCTACACCCAGTGAGACAGACCATTTCCTGTTGCCTGTGGATCAGGACTCTCATCTCCCTCTCTAGCACCATGTCTGCCTGCATGCTGCCATGTCCCACCATGATGACAATGGACTAAACCCCTGAACTGTAAGCCAGCCTCAATGAAATAGTTTCCTTTGTAAGAGCTGTTTTGGTCATGATGTCTCTTCATAGCAATAGAAGCCCTAACTGAGACAGGGTGCTTCTCTCCATCCCTTTTGCATGGGTCTTTCCAGGCAGACTATGTACAACAGGGCTTGGGGTCTGCTAGAGGTTTTGAGAAATCTTGCGATTCCTTTTATAATTATTTTTAATTTAAAAAAGATTGTATCTATTTGTATGTGTCTGGGGTGTGTGTATACATGCTGTCTAGAGAGGCCAGAGGTGTTGGATCCCCTGGAGTTACAGGAAATTACAAATCACCTGGTGTGTGGTCCCTGCCTTCCAGAGTGCCCGTTCCAGCCCAGGGGACAGTGAACAAGGGCTAGGTCACATGCCTGATGCTAGGGAGTACTGCAAAACAAGTGGGAAGCTGGAAGCAGAATTGTATGAGAGGGAGACTTAACGGGGAGGGGCCTTTCCTGAGACAGTTAGGAATGATCAGGGTCCACAGTTGGACGGAGGAACCTGTTGGTGTAGAGTCACTGGTGTATGGATAAAGGTGTGAGGTCTTTAGGAAAGGCTGTCAGAGGTGTGCCAGGCTTAGGGTGGAAGCGTCCAAGTCTGTACAACAAAAGACCCATGGAGGACAAATGTGGAAGAGGCAGAGCCTGTACTTCAGTGGTCTGCCATCCCACCTCGGGCGCCATTATGTCCCCACACAGGACTCACAGGGTTGGGAGGTGCCACTAAGGCTCTACCTGGAGCTCCTCACAGCAACTGTTATGAGTTCTCTTTATAAAAGTCAACTTCACCTCCAGACACACTTTGCCCAATACTCCATGAGGGTTCTGGAGGAATGGCCCATGGAGTGAGGTGGCTGCTGCCACCCCCTGTACACCTTCATTCATTAGGGATGGACTGTACCACACTGAGACTGGTCTAGGAGGATGCAGCAGAGAGGTAGCTGCACCCCACCCCTGCACTCCTCCCAGGGTTCTGAAGACACCTGGCCGAGAGGTGCGCACTTAAGCCTGGATGAAGCAGAAGATTGTCATTTACCAGGATGTCAAGCTGATCCAGGGACCACAGGCTTGAAGGATCAAAAGGTCCTGTCAAAGGAACCATAGCACAGGCACCATGTGTGTGTGTTCCTTGTCCTGTTTACTCAGCAGTTGGAGCAGGAAGCAGAGACAGAGCCACCCACCAGCACCTGAGAGCTTTTTCAGAGCGTAGGTGCCTTGCTCTGGGCCACAAAGGATGACTGGGGACCCCCATTCCATGTGATTGGGGGTGGTGGTGGAGGGAAACTGAGGCTTTCATCACCGAGCCTGCTACAGCTTAGTTCCAGGCTCTTCACCAGGAGGGAAGAAAGGTCAGAAGTGATAGGGCTGGGTAAAGCATCGCTTAAGCTCATTATTGGGACACCAGTCATCCCTTCCCTCTGGGGACACAGAGGAGGCAAGTAATTAAAAAGAGATTACTGAAGTGTAATGAAGGAAGCCAACACCTTCCTCAGAAGGGAAATCAGCAGAGATCACCCCCCAGCCAAGGCTGCTCAGTTCTTGGGACATAGGACTGTACTCATGCCCTCAGGAAGCCCTCAAGTGTACGGAAGGAGTGAAATCTGTCATCTCGCTCCACCCGTTTGTCGTGATGAGCAAGCCTCAATGTCTCTTCTCAAACGTGTTTATGATCTTCCGTCTTGTGGCCGTTGAGCAGGCATGTGGGTCTTGAGCCCTTCCGGCAGGGGCACTTGTCATTCAACATCCTGGGTCCTGGCTCCACACTGTGTGGCTGGTCCAGCCCAGGCTCCTTCTGCTCCAGAAGCACCAATGTAATTGGTGCTTTGCTAGATTCGGGGTCAGGGCAGAAGAGCCCACTCAAGGCTGGAGTCCCACTGGGGGCAGGCTTAGGAGTCCACCTATGAGCTAGGCCCGAGATACTTCACACACAGGAAAGCCAGCCCCATGGTTACAGAGGCCAGTGGGCCCAGGAAGGTGACTCCCGTGTTCCTCATCATTGGAAACCCACCACACAGACTTCAGGATAAGACACTTTGACTTCTCCGGCATTTAGGAGGAAAGATACATGTTAGACTTGAACTGTGACCAGTGGCCGGGTTAAAGGACAAAGCAGCAAGCAAGGGACAGATGCTGGGTGACAGCACAGGCCCTTCTTCATGCTCCTGTCCATCCCCAGCCAAGTTCCCCCTCATCTCCAGAAAAGCGTTCCACGCCTGAGTGCTTTGTGCAGAAGATGGAGCATCACCTGCTTGGAGAAGATCACGTCTGCTCGGTGTATTTTTGGATCTACTGAGTACCAGAGGTGGCTTCGGCAGTGATGCTGGCAGCTGGTCATGCCAGGAGCCAGGAGCCAACTCAGGGTCACTGTCAAGGAATTCCTGTAGAGAGTGGCCGTGATATGGCTCCCCCTACCTCGAGCTGTACTTGGTAGCTCCTCACTCCCAGGTCCAGGCATGTGATGGACAGGGGGGTGTACTCAGAGGACCCCATTGGGTGATCCAGCTTCTTAGAAATGGCCATGGCCATTCCTTAAAAAAAAAAAAAAAAAAAAACAGAAAGTTCCATCTCGTGGCCCGTGCGGATGCCTGACTTTGGAGTGTGCTGAGAAATTAAGAAAGAACAAATTGACCACCCGGTGGTTGTGCCCAGCCAGCCACTAGTCACCCTCTTGTCACCGTAGTCAAATGTCACCAGACAGGCGGGCATCAGGCAGGTTCTTTGAGCCAGCCGTGTTCCAGGCATTCCCATGAATCCCCTTGGTTGTCCTCAAGACAGTGCTGCATGCTGTGAGCCGGTTACATCAGTGCTGTATTACAAAGGAAGAAACCTAGGTTCAGAGAGCTGTGGCATCCCCCCACCCCGCCCCCGCCCCAGAGCTAGATATGTAGGGCTGGGATTAGAATCCCACAGCCTGGGGACTCACATCCTCAGTTTCTTCCTCCGGCAAAGTGAAGGCTGCTTCACTGTCTGCCTTTAGGACCGCTAGACAGATTAGCTGCCCTGTGGTGGACATAGCTTCGCAGGATCCCTGGAAATCCAGCAAATACCAAATGTCTGTATAATTATTTGTATTCTACGCCACTCCAATTTGTGCTGAATGCTCGGTGATGATGTGGTCAGCAGTGTGGAAGTTATTCGAGTAAAGGAATTGATTAGCATTTTCATAAGCCACTTCGCCCCTGAGTTTATTGAGTCATTAAAGGGCCAGGGTGAGGGCGGCTTTGATTCTTTGCACTTTATGGCAATTTCGTACTCTAGAAGGATTTGTGAGGCAGGTGTCTGCGCAGGGTGTGAGTGCCCACTGTGTGCCAGAGGTGAGCTGGAGAGCTAGGAGAGGTGGGGCAGTGGGGGGCAGAAGGGGCAGGGGAGGCAGGTGAGGAAGCAGGCAGGAACGGTTTTCTGATGAGCCTGTGAGGGTGAGTTAGAGGCGCCGCACAGACCACAGGGAGAGACATGGTGAGGAGCACTCTGCATAGTCCCAAGGCTGAGGAAGCAGCGCATGTCTGAAGTGGTCAGGGCATGGAGAGTGGGAGAGGCTGCCTGCATCCTGTTTCCTGTGGGCATCTTTGAATGTCCTCTAGGACAGAGGTTTCAGTCTCGCACTCACAGCCCTAGGATGGTACCTAGCGTTTACCCTGTAGTGTCTGTGAGTTCCTGAATCCTCTTCCAAGGAGGCTCTCGTGTTCTCCTGCGTGACTGTGGCAGGAATCATCATGGACGCCTACCGGCCTGTTTCTGGAGTGGGACCACTTTGAGCCTTGTCACTGGTAGGGGGACCCTGAGGACAGCGTAAGTCCCACCTCTCAGAGCCCAGCCCTGTGGCTTTGTAAACCAGGAAGTCCCCGCTGCTCAGGAGGGTTACAGGAACTGTATGTGGTCTAGCCTGCGCCCTGTGAAGGCAGCACAATTCAGCATGCCCAGCAGCTTCTAGGCCAGCCTCAGTGAGTGCTGGCAGGGTTGGGTTAATTTAGGGCCTTTCCAGAGACATTCTGGAAGCCAGGAATTCTCCACGCACAGCTAGGATCAGCAGCTTCAGAAGGAAATACTTTGATTCACGATTTGAGTGGAGACTGCAATGGCAGGCAGCAGGTCATGGGCAGCTCCATGGTAAGGGGAATGTGTTCACAGCTTCAAGGATCAGGAAGCAGAGAGGGCACTGGAACCTGGGATGGGAATCTCAAGGCCAGTGACATACTTCCTCCAGGTGGGCCCCACTTCCTAATGCCCCACAGTCTCCCAGTTGGGGACCAAGTATTCAAGCACATGAGCCTTGAGCCTGTGGGAACATTTCACATCAACCTCCACAGTCCTCGGGCCACCAGGACATGTGGGATGGCACCTGGGCTGGTGGAATCACTGCCCCACCATGCAGAGGGTCCTGGGTCTGGACACGACACTGGCCTAGTACAGTCTTCCCTGGGGTATGAGCACCCCCCTCCCTCCTTGCCTCTGCCCCTGCCTCTCAAGCAGACATCACAGGTGGGCAGTGGGTACCTTCCTTCCAGAACTCAGACTTCATTTTCATCTGGATTTTCAATGTTCCATTTCTTTATTCTTTTTCTTTTTCTTTTTCTTTTTTTTTTTTTTTTTTTTGGACAGGCAGTTTTACTGCTATTGTTATTTTTAGCATTCATTTTACCCACTGTAAATACAAATGAAGACATGGTACAATTAATTTCCTTGCTAATCAAAATATTTGATGGGATGAGGCAATTTTTCAATTCCTGGAACTAATTATAGGCATTCTCTAGAAGAAAGTGCCGAGTTCAGTGCTGTTTCTAATTAGAATCCTCTTGTTACCTGCTGAGTTCTTGGGGATGAGGTTTCAGGAGGTTTCCCGCTCTGGGGGATTGTAAGTGATGCTGTAGGATTGTCTCTGAGTCCTGAGAGCAGAACTGGCTCTGTGAAGCATGGTTGGATGGGCTAGCTCTGACCTGCATCGTTGATTCGTACACCTATGGGTTTCTGAGCTGATGTTGCAACGGACCTCACTAAACCCCCTTGTTTGAGCCTGCTTGCTCTAGGGCAGGTTACTGCCTCTGCCCCACAGGTGCCTCAGTGGTATAAAGGTCATTGAGAGCCGGGCTCCTCTTCCCAAAGGTATGCCCTGAGGCTACACACACACACACACACACACACACACACACACACACACACACACACACACACACACCTCTTTGTCCCCTACCCTATGATCCCTACTCCCAGGCACCTTTGCTATAAAGCTGAATGCTGATAGAGGGTTTCTGCATCTGAAGACGATGGCAGTGTCTTCTCTGATTAGGAAGAACATTCCTCTTAGTTATAGAAAAAAAGCACAATTTCCCCCCATTCAGATGGGACACAAAAGCGCCAGACCGGGAGCCATCTGTTCTTCCCTGGCGCCCACGGGTGCTCAGTGAGGCTGCTGGGGGCTGAGCTGAGAGGCTGTGGGAACCGGGGGCCAGAGCCCAGCAGGCTCTGAGCAAAGCCCGAGGGAGCCTGGCTCTGCCTCCGGGATTGCATGGGATCTCTGGGCGGTATTGGTGTCCATATGGGGACCACAGTGTCACAGTGATTGCCAAAGTGGTCTGAGGATCTTTATGCCAGTGTTTTGTGGTGGTTTAGAGGTGATGACAGCAGTTGACCCAGCGGATGGGTCAAAGTGACCTTCCTTTGTGCAACATCTGTGCTTTCTGAGTGACCTCAGTGGAACTGCAGGCGTGGTACACTGGCACACAGGACAAACACGTCTCCAGCTGGCATGAACTACTGTGTCAGCGGGAGGTTCCTATCTCATCGTCTCCTTTTCTGCCATCTCGGGCCCTGAAAATCTTCTTGGACAGCATTTAAGGTCCTCCCTGTGGCACACCCCCTTTCTGGCCTGAGAGGGGAATGATGTCATCAACACCGTGGCCTACTCCTCAGCTGCAGGAGGGAAATGTTTGGCTGGTACTGGGTTAGAATGTGAGTATCACTCTTTGCCAGCTTTGTACCTTCATGACAGTGTCAGGAGGGCGTTACACTGACCAGAGCCATGTCCTGTCTGGAGGATCCTCCCCCTCACTTAGGGGACTTGGCCCACGTCTCTCTCCCCTGGGACACCAAGTTCCATGTGAGCAGAGCCTTGAGTGCCATAATCTGGATCTCCAGCTGAAGTCGGTGCGCCCCAGATAATCAGTACCACCTAGCCCAGTCTCAGAGCCCACTGTGTAGATGGCTGGTTCACCCCGAGCAGATGGCTCAGGCAGGTGTGCCACCCACGCCTCGGGCTCTGAGACTCACTCTGAGCACTGCTTTCTGGATGGAGCTGCACACATGGATGGCAGGGGAACTGGATTAGCATCAGAGGTGGCGTGAGTACGGCCTTGTCACCACCTCTGACTACAGGTGTGTGGAGCATGTGTTGATTATGGTGTGTACAGGTGTGCACAGGTGTGACCATTCCTTATGCAGCCACCTCGTGGTCTTTCTCCATTCCTTCTCCTCCATTACTGATGCTTTCTGGTTAAGTTTTCCCTTGGAACCTTCTAGTAGCTGCACTGTAGCCCATCTATAAAAATTGCCCGTTCTCCCTAACCATGCAACTAAGGTTGTTGGTTATTGCCAATCAATGCTTTGTTTTATAAATCCTACTGATTTTCTCTAGTTTATTTTCTAAGGAGACTGCCAAGAGAGCCAGGGCAGAGTTGACCACAGGGACACTTTCTGGTTCCATGGAGTTCCTCCTCCTCTCCAGCCTGGAGGTGATCGGAGTTCATAGTTGGCTAAAGCAGAATCATGCTGTCATGTCTTTGCCTCCGGACCGTTGATCCATGACCACCCCTCAGAGCAGGCAGAATACTGTCCCCTCCCTCCTTATACCGCGGCAGCAGCGCTGACATCCTTATGTGTCTG
Organism: Peromyscus melanophrys; assembly: GCA_902168415.1. Classification (NCBI taxonomy): domain Eukaryota; kingdom Metazoa; phylum Chordata; class Mammalia; order Rodentia; family Cricetidae; genus Peromyscus; species Peromyscus melanophrys. Next base: position 13,626 of record CABHPR010127281.1, on the reverse strand, counting down.
CTGTTTGTTTCTTGGTTCCACTGTGCCTCGACATCTCCCCTGACCCCTGGGGACTCACTCCCCTCCCCGGGAAACAGAGGACTGGAGCCCTTGCTCTCTCTCTGAAGTTGTTCATCTGTCAGAGTGAGAAAGCAAAAGTGAGTGTAGAGGTCAGAGAGAAATGTGACAGGAAACCAGCAGGGGAGGGGACCAGTGGATGGGTCTCCAGTGCCGCAGACTGGAGGAGGAATGGGGACCGAGAGTACACAGCTCCCTGAGCAGTGCTGCACCTGAGGGAGCCTGCGAGTATTAGGAGCCATTAGCTGCAGCAAAGTGAATGAGGTCACAGAAAGCAGGAGCCCATTGTGAGGCTGGCCTCCTGTCCCGGGGTGGAGCCCTTGAGGGTCTGGCCTTGAAGGGATAGTCACTTCTAGAAATCAGCCTCTTCGGGGAAGCCTGCCCAAACGTGGGCACAAGAGACCGCCACAGTGAGGTGAGAATGGGGCTCAGCTGTTGGGGTTTGTGAGTGGTTTGGATGTGGGGTCAGAAAACTGTCAACCCAGGTGGCTTGCAGGCCTCGGGGCTGGACAGAGGGCTTCCGTTTGCTGAGGAAGAAACCACATAGGCTCGAATTTTGCTGTTGGTGCTCCTGGGAGAAGAGTCTGGTGAAACTGGTGAGCCGCATCTTGGTTGGGCTCTGTCCCTCACCAGGGCCATCTCCGTAAAGCAGTTGTGACAAACAGCCACTTGATAAAAGGCTCCGTGGAGGGGGCTGATGGCCCATCACAAGTGGGCAGAGCAGATGCCCAGCAACACAGACGGACTCTTGGCCAAGCTCCATGACTCTTACTAGATCATGGTTACAGCCAGCTTCAGTATCTTGTGGGTCAGACCCTCCTGC
>CABHPR010127280.1:15738-30727 GCA_902168415.1 Peromyscus melanophrys | reverse complement strand
TGAGGATTTTGTAGAGGTAAGAACTAGTGGCTGGCTGCTCTACTTCTCTGATCTTTCAGCTGTTACCCCAATATTTGGTACCATTTTGTTGTTGGTGTTGGTGTTGGTGTTGGTGTTGGTGTTGGTGTTGGTGTTGGTGTTGGTGTTGGTGTTGGTGTTGTTGTTGTTGTTGTTGTTGTTGTTGTTGTTAAAAGACCATCTAAGATTTGAACATCTGGTGCCCAACATGGGGCATGAATTCACACACAAAAAAGCTGCTTGCCTGTGGCCTTGCAAGCCCTGGCTCAGGCCTGAGCTGCATGTGGCCAGAGTCTCCACAACACATAGGCTGGAGTCCCTATCCTACTAGCTAAGTTTCTGTTGTAGCCTCTCTGCAGCAACCTCCTCAGGCTCAAGCTCCAAACACCCCAGAATTAGCTGCTTTCACACATTCCCTGGTGCAGAGAGCTGGCTTTTTTTGGCCTCTATGTCTAATCTAGTGGCTGGCTTTGTCCTCTGATCGTCATGCAAATTTATTGGGGTACACAATATATCACCACATACTAGTTTACATTTGGTTGATTCTCTGGCCAGGGAGGTCCCATGGAGATTCCTAAACAACCAGGATGATGCTAGGACAGCAAGTTACCTTCTGAATACTGACGGTGGGGGGTGGGCATTGCCAAGGACAACTTCCACTCAGCCCATTGAACATGGAGTGGTCAAGCTTGTGCAGGCTTGGAGCATTCACCCCTACATTCTAGTCTCTTTGGCATGATTAGGTACTCTGCAGGCTACAAAAAGAGAAACCTGCACACCAACACAGCCACAAAGCCCTCCACCCTACAATCTGTCCAGCATGCAAGATATGTTGGGGCAATGGTAGTGCAGAACATGTGGGAGTGGTCAACTAATATTTTGTTTAACTTGAGGTCCACCCCATGAGAGGGAGTCCATGTCATACACTGCCTGAATGGCCAGGAACTGAAGACTGGATAGCCCAGAGATCTTGGGTAGAACCAAACACAGCTGGGAAAAAAAATTAATGAAATGATTCCTAATGATATTCATAGATTGGAGCCTCATTCAGTCCTAATCAGAGAGGCTTCTTCCAGCAGCAGATTAGAACTGGTGCAGAGACCCACAGCCAGATATAATGCAAAGAGTAAATATAAATGCAGAGAGATGGTCTCCATTGAGTCCCTCCCCTCAGAGATCCTGGAACCCCACAGAAAAGGGGGAAGAAATCTTGTAGGAGTCAGAGGGGATGGAGGACACCAAGAGAACATGACTCCCCAAATAAACTAAGCAGGGCTCATATGGGCTCACAGAGACTGAAGCAGTAAGCACAAGGCCTGCATGGATCTGCACAAGGCCCTCTGTCTATATATTATGTCTGTTAGCTTGGTGTTCTTGTGGGACTCCTAACAGTAGGAGCAGGGGCTGTCTCTGACTCTTTTACCTGATCTTGGGAGTCTTTTACTCCTATTGGGTTGTCTTGCCCAGCCTCAATATGAGGACTTTTTCCTTGTCTGTTGTATTTTGTTTTGTCATGTTTAGCTGTTGTCTTTTGGAGGCCTTCTCTTTTCTGAAGAGGAAATGGAAGGGGAGTGGATCTGGAGAGGGGAGCTAGGAGGGGTGGAGGGAGGGGAAACTGTGGTGGGGATATATTGTATGAGAGAAGTATATTTTTTCAATTTTTTAAAAGGAAAAACAATCACAATTTTTTTTTTGGTTTTTTGAGACAGGGTTTCTCTGTGTAGCTTTGCACCTTTCCTGGAACTCACTTGGTAGCCCAGGCTGGCCTCGAACTCACAGAGATCCGCCTGCCTCTGCCTCCCGAGTGCTGGGATTAAAGGCGTGCACCACCAACGCCCGGCAGCAATCACAAATTTTACAAGAAATGACTTGAAGTAGAACAAATGCCTTTCAGAAGAGATACTAGGCCCTCAAGCACTAATAGGAAGAGGAGAATGGGTTTCCCCTAGAAAAAATTCTCCAAGACTTTCTAGCTTTGGAACTGCCATTGTCTGCCATTTATTACCACCTATTCTTATTTCTGAAAAGTCAAAATATATATTCTGACACCCTCAAGATCCTGGTATATCCCTAGGTGAACAAAATTGCAATGGTTGTCTATCTACTGGAAAGGCAGGGAAACAGACTGGTATATTCAAAAAGCATGGTACTGTAATAGAAACCAAAATGAAGTCTTTTGGTTGTTGTTCATTTACCCAGAAACAAAAACTAATCAGAACCTTCCTCTCATTGAGTAATTTGGCTTCTGTAAACTGGGCCACAGCTCATCTTCTCACTATCCAGTCCTAACTCAATTGATCTATATCTTTACCTGGATGGCAGCTACCACAAAGCCTCTATCTCTGGGAGCATGATTTCTTCTGATCTGAATCTATAAATTTTATCTCTTTGCCTTACACTTGATATCTAGGGACAGATTCTTTTCCAGATTCAATTCCAAATGCAGAGAGTAAGCTAATGAGATACACAGTAACTTAACTGAGTTGAAGCTCCAAAGTGCTTCCAGTCCATTTATAGCACGAGTTGAGTTCAAAGATTCTGATCTTCACCCGAAAGAAATAATTACCTTCTAAGAGCTTCAGGGACCGCATCCCAAACAGGCAATTAAGTTTTGCCAAATCACAGCTGGATGAAAAAAAAAACAAGCCCAAAGCGGTATTTTGAGTAGGGAAAACAAATAAAAGACACCTTCCAGTCCATAGGACTTTCAAATACTTGTGCTAGACTTTCCAGAGAACTGAGAAATAATTCTTTTTTCTTTATTTTGGGCCATAGTTTTTTCACATTGCTCTGTATGAAATTGGTGTCATGACAGTACCTGCAGCTGGTAGAGAAATGTCTATCAGGGGACAGCTGGGATGGAGAGCACACCACAGAGAGTACATGTGTTATTGATCCTAATGGTGAAACAGCCCTTATATTTGCCTTACTAGTCACACTTACACGACCCCAACTTGCTCCAACTGCCTCCATGGTCTCTTTTCTCAACTCTGTCAAGTCTATATTTCCTCAACTGACAGGCAAGGGCAACTATGGAAACTCCTCATCCATCATTTAGCATTCACTCATTCACTTGAACACACAAATAGTTTTGTTCAAGCACTTATGCAATATGCTTGATGCTGATAATACATTGACACAGAAATTCAAAACATGGTTTTTATGTTCAAGAAGCTTACTGATTGTTGGGATACACTGGTATTAATAAAACACTCAAGAACAAAAATGTGCACCTGTGATTAATACTTCATAGGCAAACTACACAGTGACATAGGACTTGTTACTGATTTCCATTCTCTCATCACTTCATGGATCCTCATCATGATCTCTCCATTTCTTTCCTTTAGAAATGTCTTCATGCTTGCTTCCACTGCTTTTGAAATAATACTTTTGATGTTTCAATCTGCTCTCAAAATTCAGTTTGGTTCTCTAGTTCTCTTCTGTTTCTATATCATCTGACTCATTACCAATAAAACAGCTAATCTGAAGACAAAGTGTTTCCTATTTTACAACACTTAGTGGTAGTGGTAATATAAACAGAATAGTGGGATGGTTGTGAGTATGCTTATGATAGTATACTTAAAAGCCTTGTAAGCTCTGTTATCATTTACAAGTATATCAGATGATCTGTCATAATTTTTATCATTTGTGAAATCAGTATACACACACACACACACATTACATCTGCATGTGTGGTGCTTCAAAGTGTTGGCATGTAGCAAGCCTCAAGAAAAATTATCATAGTAGGTAATTTTACTCTTTCAAATGTATTCACATAAATCTGTATTTTGTATATTAGCAAACTGAGATCAAAAGAAATCAAGTAATTTTTCAAAGATCACACAATTAATTAGAAACATAAATGACTAAAAGACTCAGAGCTTCTTGCTTCCAGACCAATACCTTTTGAGAATTATAAGCATGACATTTTGACACATACTTGCTCTGAGAACCAAGGTCTCAAATCTTGTACTCAACAAACTTCATTCAAATCTTTAAGTAACTCAGTGTGGCAAAAATACTGATATTATATTAAGACACCTGTTTTTAGTTAAGGTTTGTCTCATTACCAATAAGAACACTGTGCTTTTTTGGGCATTACAGCACTTCCTTGGAAGATAATCCAACCTCAGTTAACATGGCTACTAAATACATCCTTAATATGTTGTTTCTCAAGTTGGCCAGAAAGGACTTACCACAAGCTATCTGACTTTGGACAATTCACTTCAACTTTCTGAGCCTATTTTTTTTTATTTTACAATACCATTCAGTTCCACATATCAGCCACGGATTCCCTTGTTCTCCCCCCTCCCGCCCCCCTCCCCTTCCCCCCAACCCACCCCCATTCCCACCCCCTCCAGGGCAAAGTGCTGGAGAGGATGTGGAGCTAGGGGAACTCTCCTCCACTGCTGGTGGGAATGCAAGCTTGTACAGCCACTTTGGAAATCAATATGGCGCTTTCTTAGAAAATTGGGAATCAATCTCCCTCAAGACCCAGCTATACCACTCTTGGGCATATACCCAAAGAATGCTCAATCATACCACAAGAGCACTTGCTCAGCTATGTTCATATCAGCATTGTTTGTAATAGCCAGAACCTGGAAACAACCTAGATGCCCTTCAACTGAAGAATGGATATTTCTTTTTGATATACCAACCATCTTTGAGAACCATTTAATTTTTGCCATTTTTTTTGGAATTGAAATGAATAGTTTCTGTTGCAATAATTACTTTGACTAGTAGATAATACCCATCTTTCTTTTCTATGGAGAATGGCTAAGGAAATTGTCGAAAGGCCTAGTAAAAATTTCCAGACTAGAAACAGGCTAAGATGAAAAGAAAAGCAGTAAGTTCTATAGCCTAATTGAGGCTGCACTCCAGCATGAGCTAAAGGTCCCTAGGCCACCAAGTAGCTGGAGTTGTGGAAAAAATAAGAGGCAGTAATTCAGAAGGAAGTCAGTGGGATCTCATTTCACTGCTTGAGAAAGAAGTTGTGACTAGCATGAGCAAAAGAGAGCATGTTCAGTGAATTCCAAAGGTCAGTGACCTAAGCAAGAACTTTTCATAGTCTTTGGATGCTTGTCTACAGCTACACACTAATTACTAAACCTAAACTAGCAAGTGGTAATGCTGCAATTATCCTTCCCCTCCTATCGTGATGTAGAACTCCACTGTGGATTAGAATTCACAGTTTGACATTTTAATAGAAGTGAGAGTAGTGCTGGAAAGGACCAAAGTACCATACAACACACAAAAGCCTTTAAATAGATATCTAAGGAAATTTGTCTCAACTTTGAAAAATCATGGTCCTGTCTTCATTTGGGAAAATGTTCTTTCCCTCTGTGTTGCTTTAGGTTGGCCAGAGACAATCAGAATGCTTCTAATAGCTCTGTATCTCTGAGATTCTTGCAGGCTCTAGGGTCATGATTAGCCACAGTGCACTACTCAAAGTTGAGCAATTAAAACTACTTGGAAACTCTCAAGGATGCCACACTGGGCATTGTTAAGAAGTTGGCAAGCTTGGCAGTTAACTTCACCTGAAAATTCTAGCCCTATAATGACATATTAATTGTAAGCAGTGGGGGAAAATATAGAATGCTCCATCAAGACATAAATGAAGAAGCTTTGTAGGTTTAAAAATGAAAAAAAAATGTCCTAAGCAAAGAGAAGCCAAGCCATGGGAATTAACTTAAAAACTTTTTATGAGTTTGACGCAATTGAGTTGCAACAAATGTCCTCATCAAAATGATATATGACCTAAAGATGCAGCTGCCCTTGGGAGGATCTTGGTTCTAGTTTTGGCTCTGTCATAAACCTGGATATGCTCATAGTAAATCCATTAATTTCTTATTGTTTGTTAAATAGTGAACAGTACTGTGCATCTCAGGTACTACCCATGGGTACTGTAAAGACAAGAGTAAATATTAAATGTAAGAGACACTTGAAAATGAAAAGATATGTACCAGCTAATGGGTTCATTAAACCCGTGATCTGATTTGAATCAGAACAAGCTTTTACAGAACACATGATTAGGTCTAAAATTTAGGTTGGACCTATTGTGCTTTATTTGAGTTTGGGGAGGCAATTAGGCATACATAGGTTAGCACATTATTTCATAATAAATTAATAAAACAGATATTACTTTTATTTGATTAAAAATGAGATAAATTTAAAATGTAACAACTTCATATCACTTGTATCATGTGTTTCTAGTTTCTGTGTTTACTGCAGGTTATATCCTCACATCTGAAGATTTGGAGCTAGGAATGACAGATGAGTGAGAACATAGTGCTTGTTTTTCTTTGATATCTTGCTCAGTAAAATCTTTCCTAGTTCTAGTTATTTTTTCAGTTATTTTGTTATTTTTTCTAGTTCTATTATTGCAAATTCAGTGATTTCATTTTTTATGCTACATAGTATTCCACATTGTATATGTACCATATCTTCATTATCCATTTTTTGGAAGAACGTTTAAATTGTTTCCATTTTCTTGCTATTATGAACAGAGCATCAGTGAACATGCCTGAGCAATTATCTGTGGAGTACAATGTCAAGTCCTTTGGGCATATGCCAAGGAATGGCACAAGTGAGTCATATGATAAATTTATTTTTGGCTTTTTGACAGTTCTCCATATAGATTTCCAGAGTGGCAGCACCAGTTTGCAGCCCCACTAAAAGTGAATGGCTCCATTCTTCATTTGTTGTCAGTGGTTTTGTTGATTTTAGCCTTTCTTACTGGGGCAATGTGAAATCTCAAATTGGTTTGATTTGCATGTTCCTAATGGCCAAGAATAAAGATGATTATTTTAAAATATTTCTCAGTCATTTTTATTTCTTCTTCTGAGAAATCTGTTCAGATGCATAACCCAGTTTTTGAATGGATCATTTAATATTTTTGATTATTTTTTAAGTTCTTTATATACATTCTGGTTAGTAATCCCCTGCCAGATACACAACTGGTAAAGAGTCCACCTATTCTGTGGGCTTTATCTTCATTCAGTTAATTATTTTCTTAGTGGTGCAGAATATTTTAGTTTTATCAAGTCCCACTTGTTAATTCCTGAACAAAGGAAACGTACTCAGAAAGTCTTTTCCTATTCCTAGATCATGTAGGGTACTGGCTATGGTTTCTTCTAGTAGTTTCAGGTTTCACATAGGTCTTTGATCTATACATAGTTTCTGTGAAATGTGATAGATATACATCTAATTTCATTCTTCTACATGTGGACATATAGTTTTCCCAGCATGACTCATTGAAGATGCTATTTGTTCTCCAATGCATATTTTCAGCATCTTTGTCAAATACCCAATGGCTGTAGTTATGTGTACATGTTCGGGTCTCTTATTCTGCTCCATTGGACTACATGTCTATTTTTGTACCAGTACAATACTGTGTTTATTAATATGTCTCTGTAATATACATTTGGAATAGTAATATTTCCAGCATGGTTCTTTTTGCCTGACATGCCTTTAGCTATGTAGGTTCTTATGTGAGTTGATATGAATTTATGATTTTTTTCTATTTCTGTGAAGAATGTGATGAGAATGTTGATTGAGCATACATTGAATCTATGAATAGGTTTTAGTAGAATAATCATTTTCATAATGTTAATCTTTTTTTTTTTTTTTGTTTTTCGAGACAGGGTTTCTCTGTGTAGCTTTGCGCCTTTCCTGGAACTCACTTGGGAGACCAGGCTGGCCTCGAACTCACAAAGATCCGCCTGCCTCTGCCTCCCGAGTGCTGGGATTAAAGGCATGTGCCACCACCGCCCGGCCTCATAATGTTAATCTTACCAATCCATGAGCATGGGATGTCATTCATTTTCTAGCGTCTTTATTACTTTCTTCAAAGATTTGAAGTTTTCATTGTAGAGTTTTTTAACCTCCTTGGTTAGGCTTATTCCAGGGTATTGTTATTGTTTTTGAAGCTATTGTGAGTAGGACTGTTTCCATGATATTTTTGTGTGTGTGTTGGTGATGTTTAGAAAAGTTATTGATTTTTCTCTATCATGCCATACTGCTGAAATGGTCAATGTTTTCTGGTAGAAATTTTGGGATCTCTTATTTATAACATTATATCATCTGCAAATAGAGATACTTTTACTATCCCTTTAATTTCTTTCTCTTGCCTTACTGTTCCAGCCAGTTTTTCGAGCATTGCATTAAAAAGGAATATAGTTAATGGACAACCCTGTCTTGTTCCTCATTCAATGGGATTATTTCAAGTTTTTCTCCATTAAGAATAATGTTGGCTGTAGGTTTGTCATATATAGTTTTCATTTGAGCTATGTTTCCTCCAGTCATACTTTCTCTAGGACTTTTATCATGAAGGATATTGGATGTTTTTTAAGAGGCTTTTCATCATGCAACTTTTGTCTTTAAGTCTATTTATATAATTTATTACATTTATTGGCATGTGTTTGTAGAACCATTCCCACATCTCTGAGATAAAGAGAACTTGATCATAGTGGATAATCTTCTTGATGCATGTCTACATTCTATTAGCAAGAAGTTTATTGAGCATTTTTAATCTATTTTCATCAGTAATATTGCCCTGTAGTTTTCCTTGCTGTGTCTTTACCTGGTTTTGGTATTAGAGTGATACTGGCTTTGAGGAAGCAGTGAGAGCGATCCTTCTGTTTCTATGCTTTTCAAAAATTATGAAGGATTGGCTGTAGGTGTTCTATGCAAGTTCAGTAAGATTCTGCTGTGAATCCATCTGGCCCTGTACTTTTCTATTTAGTTGGAAGACTTTTCATTACTATTTCAATCTCCTCATTTGTTAGGAGTTTTTTTAGGTGGTTTATTTCTTGGTTTAATCTTGATAGTTTGACTGAATCTAGAAGTTCATACATTTATTTTAGGTTTTCCAATATAATGGAGCACAGGTTTTTAAAGTATTCCTTTATAATATTCTGAATTTCTTCGCTGTTGTAATAGTTCCTTGTTGATTTCTGATTCTGTGAATTTGGGTCCTCTTTAGGTCCTCTCTTTAACATGAGTCAGTAAAACTTTTTTTTCAAAGTAGCAACTCTTGGAATCATTAGTTCTTTGTATTGTATTTTTTGTTTCTATTTCATTAATTTCTACTCTGATTTTTATTATTTCTTGCCATCTACTGGATTTGAGTTTCTTGTATATTCAAAGTATATATATATAATTTGAAAATACTTTTTCATGCATTGTATTTCTCCTCCATCAACTCTTCCCAGATCCTCCCCACTCCCCCTCCCACACAAATCCATGCCATTTCTTTCTCTCTCTCTTTACAAAACAGTCTTGAGTAACATCATGAAGAAACTTATTTTACTCTTTCTGATTCTTAAATGTAGGCACTTAGGGTTATAAATTTCCCTCATAGGACTGCTTTTAATGAGTCCTAGAGGTTTTGTTGTTTTGTTTTCATTTTCACTTAGTTCCATGAATGTTTTTATTTCTTCTTTGACCTAGTCATCATTCAGTAATGAGTTGTTTAATCTCCATGGATTTGTTTACCTAATAGAGTTTTGGTATCTGTTCATTTTAAGTTTTATTATATCATACTCAGGTAATATACCCAGAGCTATTTCAATTTTCTAACTTTGTTAAGATTTGTTTTGTGTCCTGGGATGTGGTCTATTTTATGGACTAATGAGTAGAGTGCACATTCTTTGCAGTTTGGAAAGAATATTCTGTACATGTCTGTTAAATCCATTTGATGTAATGTTATTTTTTATTTTTTTGGTCCATAATACCTGTCTATTACAAAAAGTAAGGTATTGAAATCACTTAATACTAATAGATTGGTGTTAAGTTATGTCTTTCATTCGAGTTGTTAAGCTTTTTATGGAATTGAATTATCAGTTTGGTGCATAAATGTCCATCTCGATAATATGTTCATGGTTAATTGTTTCCTATACCAGAATGAATTTCGTTTTTTTAAATCTTTTGTAATTAATTATAGTTTGAAGTCTATTTTGTGAGGTATTATATTGTAACACCTGCTTTCTTCCTATTCCCATCCTATCACTTTAAAGTATGCTTGTCTTTAAGGATAAGATGAGTTTCTTATAGACAACAGAAAAGTGAATTTATTCTTAATTCATTCAGCCCACCTGTATTCCTTTATTGATGTATTGGTGCCATTGATATTTAAAGGAATAGTTGAAAGATGTGTGTTTATTGCAGTCATAATTTTTCTTGTTTTGCTATTATGTTTCAGTAATTACAGTCTCTTTCTAGAGACTCTTGACCATGATTATTCCTATCTTCCATCTGAATGATGTTTTCTAGTATTTGGTTTAGGTTTGATTTGCTGGATATGAAGAAGGAAATGGGATAAATGGTAGAGTGGAGAATGATGTCAACACAAGAGGGAGAAGGGAAATAAAGTCCTAAGAATATTTGAAAAAGCCATAAGGAATCATATTATTTTTATTTGCCTAAAATTATATATAATACATTTAATTGTACACATAGACATATGTATTTTAAATGATGCTGTTCCACTTGAGCTGACAGTTGTCCTTCCCAAGACACAAAGAATATGAAACAAAACTGTCAGTCCAAGGCATGAGAAAGTAACCTTTCAAGTTGATGGTGATGGGACTCCAAGAGTTCCACAAAATAGTACAGGCCACTTTTGTTTCCAGTGGTTGCCACGCAGCGATTGAATATAAGTCCCTATTGCTGAAGACACCATGCACTTCAGACACAGAACCCAGAGGATCTGAGCTGGATCTGACACAAAAGCCTCCTCACTGAGGACTAATTTCATAGCACCCAAAGGTGCTATGCAAGTTGCCAGTTGGGGGAAGGAACCAACAATCACACCCTGCTTAATACCCATCAGCCACAACAATGACTATCATGACAAGATATCCCCTAAGGGCATGTAATAGTGGCTCTCATATCTTGGCAGTAACCAACAGCTGTCTAACCAGACTCAAAGTCCAGTTAACAGGAGGAAATCCTTCATGGTACTGGTACTGTTATTGGAAACCTAGTGACTAGTGAGGTCATGGATCTTGGAAGAGAACCTGCTACTGCCCCTTTACTGAACCAGGATAATTCTTAGCAGCATGCTAAATACTTAGTCATGTACTCATAAATAAATGTAGCTGTTGCTCCTCATCCAAGAAGCTTGTCTTTACAACAGATAGAGACCATTACAGAAAAGCACAATTGGTCAAAATACAGGGAATGTGTGACCATGGGGTTCCCAGCCCCAACTGATACATCTACAACACAGCTCTAGCACCTAAGGCTCAGGGAACATCTCGGAAGAAGGGGTGGAAAGATTGTAAGACCCAGAGAAACAGAAAATTGACTGTGAAACTGTATCCTAGAAGTGACAGAGAAGTGTCAACCATAATGCCTCAACAATATGGCTGCCTAAACAACAAAAACAATGACAACACCAATAGACATGCTGTCATGGAAGGGGGAAATATCATGGGGCCCCATCCCTAGACAAAGAAATATAGACAACTAATGCCTGTTGAGAGTGAGAGAATTAATCTTTCCCAGAAATAAGCAACATAATTTATCTAATACTAAGTAGTCATCCCTCAAATTATATATACACAAGCAATACTAAATAAACTCAGCAGGTTGTATTTATATATTTATGCATGTACACACACACAGAAAGACTACACATATGGAGACTATATATATATATATACATATATGTGTGTATATATATATAAAGTCTCATGTCCATAGCTACAGAGATAGCAACACATCTCATAGGAGGCATTGGAAAGATGAAAATAAAGGAGGGAATTGATATAATAATATTTTAATTTTTAAAAATACATCAAAAAGAGGAAAAGAAAATCTCTAATTAATGCTTTATTTCCCTCAATGATTTTTTGGTTAGAACTAATCTATTGGAATTGGAGAAAAAGGAGTCCAATTTTTCATTTAAATAATTTTAACTACCAACTATGAAGCATCCATTTCGGGAGACAGTGGGAAGAACACCTTGAGCTGTAATTCAGAACAAATGCTAAAAGTTACTTTATTAAAAATAAAAGAATTTGATCTGAGTGACAGTGGTGCACACCTTTAATCCCAGCAATCAGGAGGGAGAACCAGGCAGATCTCTGTGAGTTTGAGGCCAGCCTGGTCTACAGAGATCCAGGACAGGTCCCAAAACTACACAGAGAAACCCTGTCTCAAAAAATCAAAATAATAATAATAATAATAATAATAATAATAGAATTTGAAATTTGCTTAGAGTGTGCTTAGATTTCCACAGTAACCCTTAAGGGGTCTTCTTAGAAGGAAGTATATTCACTGTCCCCAAACTTGCTATCAGTGTTGTTTCATTATCTCTATAAACTCTTTACAAACCTGCACCAAAGTGATCTCATTCTAGGAAATTTAGGGAAGTTATAGGTTTCACTTTTGTCTGAGGATTTGAATTTTGACATTCAGGATTCATCTTCATGGAAAGACTCATTTGCCTTCCTGTTCTTGATTCCCTTCAACTACAGATGGGCTTTATGGCTTTTCAAAGGCGGCACTAAGTAAATAAAACACAAGTGTTATTTCTTCAAAGTTCTGTAACAATGGCCAAAAGTTAGTGAAATCTCTAACAGTTATTTTAACCAAAAAATTGAATGGCTCAGACAGACTCATGAAAAAAGTTACCAGATTTAAATTTTATATCATTAAAAAATGTTTGGAAATAACATTTTCATACACATAAGTTCACAGGTATAGTACACTATCTAGACCTTTGAGCTCACAAATTGTTGTTTCCAAATGAAGAAAACATGGATCCCTTGGGAAAGGCACTTTCCTGGTCATTTACAGATTTAGGCTCTGGAGTTTGGGGCTCCCCATTCACTCTCTCACACATTCATTCATTTCACTCACTCATTCACAGCAGTTGTTGAGTGCCTGCTGTTTTCTCAGCCGGTCTCCAATTATTCCTTTGAAAGGTGGCCCCTTGGGGAGCAACTGAAAGGGCTGGTGAGTAGCTTGATATTTTTAAGTCCACTCTGAATACTTCAAATCTGAAGGCTGTCAGAAAGGCCTTTGGAGACAGGCCCATCATTCCTGCCACTGCCTCTGCTGTGACTTTGCAGGGGACTTTCTGCAAATGAAGGGCCAGGGAAAATGTCACCTGTAAGGCTCTGAATTTCCTCCTTCAAGTTCTCAATGTGCGCCTGAGGTGGGGCTCACACTGCCTTCGCCTGCTTATCCACATGGAGCCTCTTTTCCTGCCCTTTTCATTCAGCTTTTTTGTCACGCAGTTCCTTGGCAGTTAACGTCCCAGCTTCGCAGGTGTCTGAGTAGGGAGGATTTGATATTCTTGTGAAAGAGCACAAAATAGAGATTTCAAAGACGCATTTCCACAGCAGGCATTCTGGCTGTTTTGATGTCCTTTCATTTGCATAGAAGAGAAGCCAACCTCTTGGTTAAATCTATAATTGCCCCAAGAGGCTTTGCGCAGTTCAGTGGTCATGTCATATCAATCTACCTTCCATCTGTGTCTCCATACACAAGTCTGGTTAACAAGTGTTCAGAAAATAAAAAATACACTGGGAAATCTTTTAATTTAAGGTGGATGATCGAATTATTCATGAAGCTTTGCAGTGTTTTCTAAATACTATGTAAATGTTGGAGTAAGTGTAAACATGAAAATAAACCTACAGAAGTGAAAAGGAGTGGATTATAAACCTTTCCAAAGCGAAAAACCTTAAGAGACCCAATTTAGACAATTTGGGAAAACAAGACATTTGGACTAGTTTTCATGATGAAAGTAAATAACATAATGCAAAGAATAAGGCATCTTGGGAGGTAATTACTATTTTATTTTCTGAGAAGTTCTAGGACAAATTCTGTTTCAATTTTGTTTATTTCTTTGAGATGTGGTCTTATCATGTAGCCACATCTTGCCTGGAACTTGCTATGATGCCCAGGCTTCTTTTAAACTCTTAATCTTCTCACTGCAGCCTTCTGAGTGCAGGGGTTACAGGGAAATACCACCTGTGGATTTTCATCTTGGCTGTTGAGAAAGACGTGGATGCGGAATCATTCTATGGAAGATTCTATGGAAGAAATAAAACATACCCCACTGTAAAAGCTAGAAAATGTCATTGCAAAACTGTAATGAAATGTCTGCCTGCCCAAGCTCAGTATCACAGCATCTTTTTTCACAGTATAGTCTTAACTTAAGATTGATTTCTATTAATAGATGAGTAATAACCTATAAAAGAATCAGCAGGGCACATATGCTAGGAGAATGATAATGGATGAGGAACAATACCTTACATGAATGAAAAACAGTTGAAGAAGACTGAATAAGAAATATGCCACAAAACAAAAGAGAACACTGAGGAAATACATTTTTCTAAAATCAATAAAGATTTATGGAGCTCCTGAAAGATGGTTTCAAAAATGACCTATACATCCAGATGAGGTAGCTCACACCTTGATTCCTTGCACTTGGAAGGCAGAGCCAAGGAGATCTCTGTAAGTTTTATGTCAGCCTGTTCTTCATAAGGAGTTACAGGCCAGCCAGGGCTATATATTGACACCCTGTCTTTGAAAAAACAAACATACTCTTATATTTTTGGTTGTGAGCCTAGCATTTAATGCCTGAGCCATTTCTCCAGCAATTCACTGAGAATTTCAAAAGTTACTGGTTAGATTCTCATGATTGAAAACCCTCATTTCAAAACACATAGGAAAGTTCTTAAAGTTAGCAGATGAAAATTTTGTATACCAGCACTGAATATTATTGAAATAATTAATTGAATGTTTTGTCTCAGTGGTCAAAAATTCTTATGATGAACAGTCTCCTAAGCAAAAAGGGTTTAATAAGTAAGAATAAAAGCATTAACAAAAAACCCAAACATACAGAAATGTCTACACAAAACCAAGAAAGAGAAAAGAATTTTAATGAAAATTTTCAAACTCCAATTGTATGTGTGTGTGTGTGTGTGTGTGTGTGTGTGTGTGTGTGTGTGTGTGT
>CABHPR010127278.1:33774-44939 GCA_902168415.1 Peromyscus melanophrys | reverse complement strand
ACACACACACACACACACACACACACACACACACACAGACTCGCTGTAGGATAATGTTCTTGTACACTGTTTTAATAAAATGCTGATTGACCAGAAACTAGGCAGGAAGTATAGGCCAGGAAAGCAGACTAGGAGAATGTGGTGGTATTGTGTTCCCCAAAATATTGTGTATGCTAATAAACTTATCTGGGGTCAGAGAACAGGACAGCCACAATATGAAACAGAGGTTAGGCAGTGGTAGCATACGCCTTTAATCCTAGCATTCCAGAGACAGAAATCCCTCTGGATCTCTGTGAGTTCAAGGCCACATTGGAAACGGCCAGGCATGGTGACCCACACCTTTAATCCCAGGGAGTGGTGGTAGAAAGCAGAAAGGTATATAAGGCGTGAGGACCAGAAACTAGAGGCATTTGCCCTGGAGAGGCATTTGGCCTGGAGAAGCATTTGGCCTGGTTAAGCTTTTAGGCTTCTAGCAGCAGTTCAGCTGAGACCCATTCTGGATGAGGGCTCGGGGCATCCAGTCTGAGGAAACAAGACCAGCTGAGGATTCAGCGAGGTGAGATAGCTGTGGCTTATTCTGTCTCTCTGACCTTCCAGTGTTCACCCCAATACCTGGCTCAGGTTTGATTTCATTAATAAGAACTTTTAAGATTCATGCTACAGGAGAATGCTGGGAAGAGGAAGAACAGAGGAGGAGTCGCCAGCTAGACACAGAGGAAGCAAGATGACAAGGCAGAACTGAGAAAAGGTACCAAGCCATGTGGCTAAATATAGATAAGAATTATGAGTGAATTTAATTATAAGAGCTAGTCAGGCTGGGCGGTGGTGGCGCATGCCTTTAATCCCAGCACTCGGGAGGCAGAGCCTGGTGGATCTCTGTGAGTTCGAGGCCAGCCTGGGCTACCAAGTGAGTTCCAGGAAAGGCGCAAAGCTACACAGAGAAACCCTGTCTCAAAAAACCAAAAAAAAAAAAAAAAAAAAAAAAAAAAAAAAAAGAGCTAGTCAGTAATAACACTGAGCTAATGGCTGAGAGTTGTAAATAATATTAAGCCTCTGAGTGATTATTTTATAAGCAGCTGTGGGTCAGTGGGGGACCAAGCAGGACATGAGAAACCTTCTGACTATACACACGCACACACACACACACACACACACACACACACACACACACACACACACGTTCCAACCATCCATTAATGGAAAGTTTAGATTTTGTTCATATAAGAGATTTTATTATTTTAATTCTTACAGAATTCTCGTTCACTTGTATCATGAGATTGCAAGTATTTTCTTCTTTGCAATAGGCAATTATATTTAAAACACATATGAGAGTAGATATTGAAGAATAATATTATTTGCTCTATTGTCCAAGATACAATATGGAAAAAATAGGATAACCTCATTATACTCCTAGCAAAAGGGAAGGATGAATTTGTAGCAGTTTAGTGCCAAGAGTGGGTACGGAGTACCTAAAAATACACATAAAATATTATGTTATCAAAATGGTCAGGATTGCGAAAATAGCTACAAAACTCAGCAAAGCTTAAAATTGTGTAGTATGGTAATAAATTGTATTTCAATTTTAGTCTTGAGTACAAATAAATATAGCAATACATTGTGAAAAATAATTTCACCAGATGCATATTAAATAAAGAAAAGGAAAACGACTGCTTTGTTCTATTCAATTATTCCTACTGCTACTGTCTAAAGTACTCACTACTATACAGAAAACGTTCGTTACATATTGAAGAACTGAGTAAGAGAAGAGTGACAGAAGGAAAAGGAAAGACAAACAAAGAAAGGTAAAAAAATTATGTAATTTAGAGATGGAGAGATGGCTAAGTAGGCAAAATATTTGCTACACAAGCATAGGAATCCGAACATGAACTCCTTGCCCTCATACAAAAAGCCTAGCAGGGTGGAACATGCCTATAACCCCAGTAGTATTGGGAGGGGCCGAGAGAGGTGGATCTTTGGAGTTTATTGTTCTAGCTTATCAAGTAACTCTAGATATAAGGAGATACCTTAAAAAGCAATGTGGAGAATGAGAGAGGAAGGCAACTTGTGTTGACCTTTGGCCTCTACATGTACATACATTCATAAGCACAATCATGAACATGAACACATATATGAATACACATTTATACACTACACATATATACATACAAGCATAAAAAATGAGTGTGAAAAAAGACTGTGGTTTTCTAATCACCTTTCCAGTCATCTTTCTAATTATATATATAATTAGTATCCCCCACATACATATGGCCTTTCTTATCATACTTTACTTTAAAACAATGCTATGTATGCCATTTTATATGTTAGTTATCAGGTCTTATTCTAGTTGTAAAAGAGTCTATGTCGTACAAAATGCTAATATTTTTACCACGTCACACAACTAAACTAAGAGCTGACTTTTCTTATCTGCTATGTAATTTTGGGCTCTTATGGCATTAAATCTGTAGATAGAGGGGCTCATTGAAAGGGATATTAGATTGCACTTAGGGAGGGCTAAGTAATAGAAATGGGGGTACAAATTGTTGTTCTTGAATACAGGAAACTCTCTGGAGTACTTCATAATATTTTGATACTCTGTTAAAAAGTTATTGGTATTTTTAATAATTCAGTAGAGATAAGAGTACTATCCACCTAGAATTTGTAAGAGTGAAGGAACAATATTCAATGTTTCAACTCAAGAACATTTTTGGGACCACGATGGCATAAACCATGTCCTAACTTGCTTTCTGATGCTGTTATAAAACACTGACCAATGCAAACTTTGGGAAAATATGGTTTATTTAGATTACTAGTTATAGTCCATCATGAAGGGAAGCCAGTGCCAGAAATGGAGATAGGAACTGAAGCGGGGATCATGGAAGAACTCTGCATACTAGCTTAATTTCAGGTGCATCTTCAACCACATTTTTTATATAAAATTCATAACTCTACTTATGATGGTACTGCTGACGATGAGCTGGGCTTTTCTACTTCAATTAACAATAAAAAAAAATGCCCCCATGAACATGCTCACAGACCAAATAAATACAGGCATTTTTTAAAATAAATTCTTCTATCATACAATCCCAAGCAGAGTTTCCCTTCCCTCCACTCCTCTCATTTCCCTCTCCACCTCTCCTTTCCCACAGATCTATCCCCACCTCTCTTTCCTCTTCAGAAAGATCAGTCTCTAGAGATGACAGCCTATCAGGACAAAACAAGATAAAATGCCAGTGACCATAATAGAGGACCAGCAGATGGCAGTTGACTTCAGGTTGTCAGCCCACCAAGAGGCAAATCTCTGATGGATGAATCTCATATATGTAAGGACCCTGAGACCACAGACTCCAGAATGACTTTTACTTCTGATGTGTCTTCACATGTTTGCTGCTGTAAACATTCTCTGGTATCTGATATGGTGTGAATGGGTGTAGGAAGATTCCCCACTGCCTGTAATATAGTGTGTTTATCTCATGGAAACACCCGTTCTACTGGGCATTTTTATTTGTGGACTCTTACGAAGATGATTTCTTCCTAAGTGATACTGTCTAATTGATAATAATAATGATAGTTTAAATACAGTTTTGGTGGTTAAAAAAAAAAAAACAAGGAAGTGTCACACAGCTAGAACACATGAGTTTCTATTGAGGAGCCATAGAGGTTAGGTTAATGATTAAGGAAAACAATTGAGTCCTAGTAGCTCAATTAGTTTAAATTCTTTTAATCTTAATGTTGAGAGATGTGTTCATAGATTTTGGAGTGCATCATAGCTGAAAAAAAGCTTTGAAAATACATTAGACCTAGACTAAGATGTTTTTGTCAAATAGCTTTGAGATTAAAACAAAGAAACAAACAAGAAAATCTTAAGTTTTAGAGAGACACATAGTTAAATGAGGAACTCATTAAATTCAGGGGACAAGAGCAAAGCAGCTCAATTATCATTGGCTGACATGCCTTTCTTGCTAGGATTGGTTGATAACCAAAGGTGATGACTAATTTCTTATATCCATTTCTGCTCTCAATCTCTTGATATAAAAAAATATTGATGAGTGGGTATGCATCCTAAAGACTTAAAGTAGAGCTGACTGATTCTTTTTCATAAATAAAAGTTTGGATTTGTGCTTCCTTTACAATTTCTTATAAGATTACCTTTCAAGATAAGTAATAAAGTGATTGGTCCTTTCTTTGTAACCACAAAATGCAGCCTGCCAGTAAAAGAATATCTTACTGGCTTATACACTGTTACCTATAACAAGTTGCTTGGATATGAATGTATGTGAGTTCTTGGGATAATTTGTTTTTCACCTGTAATACATAAAATGTTTAATCATATAAAGGGTATGGAAAACATGCTGTTTTTTACTTGTATCATTGTAATCACTCACTTGAAAAATAGAATGTAACCATATTGTGATTTTTATATTGCCTGAAAGATTTTGTTTTGGTATATAAGGGAAAGAATAAAGACAGAGTTAAAATGAGTTAGAAGAAAAACATCAAGTATATTATAGTTAGAAGAAATTAAAAGGAAAACATCAAGAGAGTTAGAAGGAGAAGGAAAATAGCAAAAAAGACAGAAGGGAAATTTCTGGATAGAGATAAGGAAAGAGGATATAGAACACAGAATGAAGAACAGAGATGAATAAAGAAGGAAATCATCAAGAGAATGTGAGTGTCTTTCCCTCTACTCCCTCGGATAAAAAAAGTCATAGTATGTCTGAACTCTGTGGGTTGCCTTTCAGCTTTGTGTTGTTGGAGGCTGGCCCTGCAGGCAGTGAAAATAAAATAAGACACAGCAAAAGCCCTCCTATGGATGCTGGACACGGTAACCCAATAGAAGGAAAAGAGTCCCAAGAGCATACAAAAGAGTTGGAGAAATATCTGCTTCTACAATTAGGAGTCCCATAAAAATATTAAGCTAACAGCCATAACATATTCAGAGGACCTGGTACAGGCTATTCAGTCTCAGCCCATGTGAGCCCTGCTTAACTGATTGGGTGTATCATGTTCTCCTGACGTGCTACATCCTCTGTGACTCTTATAATCTTTCCTACCTTCTTCCATGGAAGAGTGCAAGCAAAGGGACCCTATGGAGACCTCCAATTTGGACTCTTTTTCTGCATAATGTCTGGCTATGAGTCTCTGTACCTGCTGCCATCTGCTGCCAGAAGCCTCTCTAGTGATGACTGGAAAAGGCACCGATCAATGAGAATAACAGAATATTATTAGAAATATTTCATTGATTTTTTTTCAGTCGTGTTTGGTTCTACTCTAAGTCTCTAGGTTATCCTTTCTCTGGATCTTGCCCCACTAAGCAGTATGGGCATGGAACCCCTCTTGAAAAATGGGACTCAAGTTAAACCAGACATTTGGCCACTTCCCAAGTTATACTCCACCATTGCCCCAGCACATCTTACAGGGAGGACAGATTGTAAGTGTGTGTGGGTGGGGTGGGGTGGGCTTTGGGGGTGTAGCAGGGTTGGTGTCCAGGTTTCTCTGTCAGTAGCCTGCAGAGTTATTTATCATGCAAATGCAACTAGAATGCAGGTTTGAAGGCATGATGCCCACACCACCTTGACCTCTGATCAAGGACCTGTGTGGACGTGGTCTTTAGCATGTGACCTCACTCTCAGTTTTCAGTGAGCAACTGTTTTTCTTAGCATCAGCCTGAGTTGTTTATGGATCTCTACTGGAGACCCTTGGCCCACTCAGTGGAATTTAATACAGTCATGACTGGAAGCCTTGCCAATTAAGACTACATATTCTCCATTACTAGGAGTCCTTCTTAGGGTCAGCCTCATAGATCTCAGGAAATTTCCACTGAAATAGGTTTCTAGACACTGCCTAATGCTCCCCAATTCCAAGGGTCTCTCCCTGCATTCTCTCCCTCCTCCAATACCTGTTCTTCCCCCCTCCTGTTTATACCTGCCCCAATTTACCAGCAACGTTTATTCGATTTTCCCTTTCAAAGGAGGTCTGTGCATCCTCACTAGAGCCCTCCTCCTCACCTGACCTTTCTGGGTCCATAGATTTTAGCTTGAGCATCATTTACTTAACAGCTAATATCTACTTATAAGTTAATACATATCATGTTTGTCTTTCTGAATCTGAGTTACCTCACTCAGGATGATGTTTCTCTAGTTGCTTCCATTTGTCTACAAATTTCATAATGTCATTTTTTTTTATTAACTGAATAACATTCCATTGTATAAATGTACTGCATTTTCTTTATCCATTCTTTAGTTGAGGAACATCTAGGTTGTTTCTGGTTTCTGGCTATTATGAATAAAGTCACAATGAACATGGCTGAACAAGTGTTTTTGTGGTAGAGTGGAGCTTTCTTTGGATATATGCCCAAGAGTGGTATAGCTGGCTCCTGAGGTAGAGTGATTCGCAGTTTTCTGAGGAAGTGCCATATTGATTTGTATAGTGGCTGTACAAGTTTATACTAGCATCAGCAATGGAGCAGCGTTATCATTGTTCTGCATCCTTGCTAGCATGAGCTGTCACAGGTGTTATTGAACTTAGCTGTTCTGACGTGTGTAAGAAGGAGTCTCAGAGTCATTTCGATTTGCATTTCCCTGATGGCTAAGGATGTTGAACATTTCTTACAGTGTCTCCAGGCCAAATGAATTTCTTCTTTGATGGCATCCTTTGCCTTACAAAACATTTTCAGTTTCACGAGGTTCCATTTACTATTATTGATCTTATGCCTGTGCTATGGCTCTGTTCAGAAAGTTGCCTTCTGTGCTGATGCATTCCAGTCTGCTCCTCACTTTCTCTTCTATCAGGTTCAGTGTGTCTAATTTATGTTGAGGTCTTTGATCCACTTGGAGTTGTTTCGTGCAGGGTAATAAATGTGGATCTATTTGCCTTCTTCAACAGGCAGACATGCAGTTTGACCAGCACCATTTGGTGAAGATGCTCGCTTTTTTTCCCAGTGTGTATTACAAGCACACACTATAAGCAATTCTTGAGCCAGGGTTTTCTCTTCACATGTGTTTTAAGTTGACAACTGAAGCCTTAACAGAATTGGTAGGGAAATAATTAGGAACACAAATCTGTAATAGAAATCAGGACTGTGATTGTTACAGTTTTCTTCACTTTCACAACTTAATGTGTAAATATGTTAAACAATTTGATAATTCTGCTGTGTTTCTTTCCTAGTTTGTGTTCTAACTCAAATTGTGTAGTAGGTGACCAGCCACTATATTAATAAGGAGAAGATTGTTAGGTAATGAATGAATTCACTAATTAAACCACAGTAGGAAAAATAGCTTTGTAAATGTACTGTAAGAGGACAGAGCACTGTAATGTAACAAAAGTAGGGTTTCTCCAATTAGGAGAACTTTTACAGGTAGGTTGTTTGTAGTAAGCAAATATATTCAAGTATTGTACTTACAGTATATGAAGGAAGATTATCTAGATTGGCCAGTGTAAAGCTATAGGAGGTTATCATGAGCTGCTGTGCATATAATTTCTGACTGTTCCATCTCTCCCATGCAAATAGGAACCATGTAAATAAAGATTACACAATCATGCCAGTCTTGGTTGATGAAAGTGAACCATTAATTGGAAGAACAATATAAACAGAAGATATTTACATAAACTTAGGGTGACACGGGTAGAGTATAATGGTTTGTACTGTGCATACAAGTCATAACTGGTGTGTCCTGGTTTCCTTCTTTATTTAGGATTATATTGAAGTAGTTTTAATAGTCTTACCTTTGGTGTGATTCTGCTTACTTAAATTACCATTCTGACACTATTCTGGGTTAGAGTTGGCTAAAGATTGAATTTATATCAATTTGTAAATTGAACATGGAAAACAGCCATTCTACTCCAATGTACACTTCCATCAATGGAATTAATACAAACTGCAAAGAACATGAGCTTTATAAGCTATTAATTCTTATTCCCATTTTCTTCCCCACTCTCTATTCCCCTCCTCTTACCAACTGATGCATCACCTAGCTATCACAATGATGACATGTAACCAAAACAATCTTGCAGGAAGCAGTATCTATGAAAAAGCAAAAGGTAGTGTGTGTGTGTGTGTGTGTGTGTGTGTGTGTGTGTGTGTGTGTGTGTATTATAAAATTCTCAAACATTCAAAGTAGATTATTTCAAAATTTGTGGTTAATAACAATCTTGTGTGTGGGTGAAATTTCAGGTATGTATATCTTAAACAATAATCCATTTTCTGCTGTGCTACATATTTTAAGCGCAGCCTGGCATTCACGACAATAAATGATGACTGGGATGATAACCACTATATATATATATATATATATATATATATATATATATATATATATATATATATATATATACATACATACATATATATGTATGTATATAATTGTCATTGGGATATTTTCATTATGAAGCATTCTAGCTTACTTTTTGTTGTGATAAACACTGTGACCAAAAGCAACTTGGAGAGGAAAATGTTTCTGTGGCTTAAAGGTTATAGTACATCATCAAGAGAAACCAGAGCACGAGCCGAAGTGGAGTCCACAGAGAAATGCAGCTTACTGGTTTGATTTTTATGGCTTGCTAGATTTGCTTTCCTTTTTCATTACATGACCACCTGCCCAGAATTGAGACCACCCATAGTAAGATGAGCCCTTCCACATCAATAAGGAAATGACTGAAAAATATGGCCACAAACCAATCTGATAGATGCAAATGAAATTCTCTCTTCCCAGGTGACACTAGTTTATGTCAAGTTGACAAAAGTAGCCATAACCTGAAAGAAGAGTCACTAATAAATGTTTCCTCATATTTTATGAGTTGATGATGACTAGATTTTGAAATAACAATAAAACTTCTGGCATATGTTTTGCTTTGAAACTTTCATACAATTCCTTATTTTTTATATTTTCTTTAAACCATGTATTTGAGAGGTTTATATTTCTCTATTACTTATATTTTAACTTGTTCATGTAAGTCTACAATTTTGGGACTTAGAAGCGATCTGCTTTACTTTTTTTTTAAATAAAAAGATTCTATATGGGAGATTTATTTATTTGTATTCCCCATTGTGAACCCAAACAGCAAAAATGAATGTGTTTTCTCCCTGCTCCTCACTCATCCTCTCAGATGAAATTTTCTCTCCATTCATTTTTTTTCCAGTTAAGTGGTTCATCTGTATACCCATCTGGAGAATTCTGTGTAATGTCATGTTCTGATTCCTCAGGTGTAGTGAACCACAGTGCCATAGACAGGAGGCATTTCCCCTATGAACAGTCAGGCCTGCCCTTCTGAATTTTGTGATCCTTAGATTTCTCAGGCAAATGCTTTCATTTCTTCTGTGATGTGTACTCCATAAACCCAGCTTAACCCCATTCTGGCTTCCCTTGATACTCTCCTGAAGGACAATGCAGAATATTCTTTATAATTATTCTAGGGAATGTCAAAGCACCAATGTTGCAAAGGCAACACCTACATAGATCTGAAAACTACCTGTTCATTTCAGAAAACTTCCATAGTCAAAATTTCACAAAGGCTGTATGATGTGAAGTTACACCAGCTAATAAAAATGGACAAGTCTGAAACATTATGATCACCTTAATGATTTTTAAATATATCTGTTACAAAACCAAAGAGCTCATTCAAATCAGTAGAACTCGAAATTTGAGACAGTTGTTAATGAGTCTGTTTAAACTGTTTATACACATGCAGAGATATTTATAGACCTCTTTTGAAATGAATGAGGTCATTTGTTGATCCTAAAGCTCATTCCACAGTGAAAGCTGGCTGAATGACTGGAAATGTGTTAAGCAAGGTCTATATGTTTCTCATCACAGTTCTGGGGCTGCTGAGGGCACTGTGTGGAGTAATCTGAAACTAAAGCTTTTTGGCTGCAAACAGGGATTCTGTGTTCCATGAAGGGATCTTAGTGGTGCATGTGTGTCATTTACTGCAGCCTTTTGCAGGAGCCAGCAGACAAACAGCAGGACTCACTGTATTTAATGGTAGATGTGGGCCCGCATGTCTAGATTTAGTCTCTGATTCTTCACCTGAAATATGGAAATACTTGATATGTCAATTGCATGATCTTCCAGACTATTCAACATTCTGAGTTTCAGTATCTAAACAACGGCATTCTTTACAAAACTAGGCTACTGTGACCACTTTTCCAGTCATATGTGCCCTTTAGGCTTGTTTTAAAGTCACTTAAACATTTTTCATATCTAATTGGGGGAGACATGCTTTCTAGGGAGGATATGTGGGGGTCAGATGACATCTTACAGGAGTTAGTTCTGCTCTTCCACTATTTGGATCACAGTGACCTAACTCCGGTCTGCAGGATTGGTAGAGTGACATTATCCACTGAGCTGTCTTCCCAAGACATAAACTATTAAAATGTATGTTGTAAATGACATTTAAAGTATTAGATATCATTGTGACATGTTCAAACAATATGAGTCTTAGTAAATTATCTTCTCCAGTCATCTCCTCTTCCTCCTTGTGTCCCTTTCTGTGCTGGTAATTCTCCACACTCTCATATCTTTATCATGTCACTCCTCTATCTTTCCTAAAGCCCCCTTTACCCTCTTCTATTTTCCTTTCTAGCTTTATAGACATCACACATGTTTAAACACATTTATATACGTTCATACATGCATTTGTTCATTCATGCATGCATACATTACAAATTATGAGAACACGGGGTTTTTATCCTGTCACCGAGATATTTTTCCAACATGTACACTGCCGCTCTCTTCGAAGTGACAAATAAATGGAAACTAGTTTAATTCCCATCAAGAGACAAATGGATAATGAAAATGCACTGCATACACATGGTAGAATGATGATCATTACAACGAAAAGTGACATTATGAAACTTAAAAGAAAATAGATATCTGTAATGTACATTAAACAAATTGACTCACAGTCAGAAATACAAGACTGCATGTTCTCTCTAATTTATATTTGCCTTAATGTGATAAAATGAAAAATTTACTTATTTGACAAAATTTAACTGACACAGAAGTTTTACATTAATGATATCTGAGTTCTAGATATTTTCTGATTCACTTCTAATTTTTAATCAACTATTCATGTGCACACATGGTATTACCAGTTGGTTCAGTTTTCAATATTTTTTTTCATTTTGTGTGTGTGTGTGTGTGTGTGTGTGTGTGTGTGTGTGTGTGTGT